>JAODAL010050024.1:0-27737 GCA_025379985.1 Phyllomedusa bahiana | reverse complement strand
TTTTGTCTTCACATAAAATCATCAACATCATGAATATTTGTACTTAATAAAGAAAGACATACCTGTAACATTACTGACGATAACTGCAATAAATAGAATGATAACTTTTAAGTACATATTCCTTGTACCAATTAAAAAAAAAAAAACAACAAGATGGAAATTCTTTCTCTCTCTCTCTCTCTCTCTCTCTCTCTCTATATATATATATATATTATATATATATTTTATATATATAATATTATTTATTTATAATATATAATTTATATATATATATTTTTATATGTTTTATTTCTCCATTTCTCTAGATATATACTTGTTTGGGTAGTAATATACATCTACTTGTGTTACGGGGGCTTACCAGTTTAGAAAAACCATTGTCATACACCCTATTAGAAAACTTGGAGTTGATAGAAGGGGGTGCCCTGTTGACTTTACACAGGCAACCCGTTGATTTGATTGGGCTCTGTGCAAAAGTTAATTTATCCTATGGTGTTGCTGCAAGGAAATTGTACACTTACTACTACTATATTTCCCCTCAGAGTAGTTTATTGCTGGGGTCCCTGCTTGGGAGGACACTTTCAAATCAACTAATAGTCAAGGGACACTTCTAAAAAGTAGAAATTGGCCAAAGTGTAGAACCTCTATAAGGACAGGTGCAATAGAGAGAGGAACAATATTAAAGAACACATAGAGATAAATTGTCCGTATGTTGCTGCTGGGTTCTCCATGATCCTGTTTGCCTTGGATTAAGACAAGACCACCAGAAAACATACAGGTTTAGATTAAATTCCCCTTCTAAAAATATGCTGTGTAATACAGAGCAGACATCTGAAGGACACCCTTGGATTTGTGCTGTGTATTTCACTTTCTTCTTGTTATGAATTCTAAAGTGTTTTAGGACATTGATTAGCTCTATCCAACAGGGATAACCTGTGTCTTGGCTCCTGTCATGCTTTCTGTACTAAAAATTGACAGTCACATATGTTTTCTTACACAGTAAGTATTTTGAGTCCATGCTGTTAAAAAAATATTATTCTCGTTAAAACAGTGGGACACTGTAGGAACATTTTTTTGATGCACAGTCATGTGCGATTTACACACCACTCTGCATGACAAAGAAAATTTTGTGTAAAAGTAACCATAAAGTTAGTCGTTACAAGAAGCATTTGTTAACAACCATGACAAAAATCCAAGCATAATGTATTGTGTTGCTGATGACCTTGCGCTGAAAAAAAATGAAGCAGCACATGTATGAAACGAGCTGCGGCAATTTTCTGCTGTGATATCTGACAAAGAACTGTTGTAGCCCATTTGTATGAACGGTTTATTGCCAAAAACTGGCGCACATCCAACATTCTCAACACTTTTGTCCATGCCAATTCTTAAGATGCATGTTGCACCACCTTCATAAAATTAGACAAATTTATGAATGTGTCTCAGCAGCATGTGGCACAAAAATGTCATACTAATACATGTCAATTTCAAACAGTTTAGGTTGAGACACATTTTGGCACAGATGCTTTTTGTGCCACTTTTTTGGTGCACAGAAATAATTTTCACTATGGAACACATTTATAAAGTGCTGTGAGAGACTATCATACATATTTACGAATGTTGCACTAACCTAAGGAGACGTACCACTGTCTAGTCTAAAACTGTTTTCATACAAGTGCTCATAGGATTCCGAGATTAATTGACTTTTTACATTCTTTCTGTCTTGTGCTCTTGACAGTCTCTATGTAAGGTCTAACCTTAAAGGGAACCTGTCACATAGATTATGCCCCCCTTGCTGAGGGCAGAACAAGGTAGTGTCAGACCTGCTGTTTCCAGCGCTGTGCCCCTTATTCTGTAAGATGCTGTAGTTTTCGTGTATTTAATGCTCAAATCTGCAGTTTTCGCCCACCTCAACTGATAAACCCATTACTTTGAAAAGGTAGAAACATGTGAATAACAGTGGGTGGGGCTAGCCTTTGGTGGGCGGGGCTAACACCTACTCATGAATGAGATTTGAGGAGTTAATGCTCTAAAACTGCTGAATCTTACAGAATAAGGGGCAAAGTGCTGGAAACAGCAGGTCTGACAATAGTTTGTGCTGCCCTCAGCAAGGGGGGCATAATCTATGTGACAGGTTCTCTTTCAACTACTATAAATTTAAATCTTGTAAAATTTTGTTAAGCAAATCAGATGACAATATTTTGGAGACATTATGATTTAGGTTTTGTTAAAAATGTAAAATAGAAATAAACAATTCACCTTTTAAACTTGCTCTGTTCCAGCGCCACTGCTACTCTCGGTACTCCTGCTGATAACATCACGATCAATGATAACGTAGCGCTGTAGCCAATCACAGGCCACAGATCCAGGAAGATCCTGTAGTCCCATAGTCCGGCACTCCCTCCAATTACTGCGGTGCCCGCTGAATCTCACAACCATAAAAAATCTTCAACGACACTCATAGATTTCAAATGTGCAAAAAATTCTGTTTAATATCCAATATGTTAGTCACAGTGCTCAACATTTTTTAATCCGGGTGAACTTTAAAACATCATAGAAATAATTAGTCATAGAGCATATTTCCCACAACATTTCCAGTCCAAAGATCTTCAAGGGTATCTCTCACTGTTCTCCATAGAAAAAGCACCGGGTAATATTTATTCCATGGGAACTGTACTTTTTCTATGGAGAACAGTGAGAGATACCCTTGATGAAGATCTTTGGACTAGAAACGTTGGGGGCAATATACTCTATGACTATTTATTTCTGTGATGTTGTAAAGTTCACTGTGACTAACATATTGTAAAATAAAGATAATGTTTTGCACATTTGAAATCTGTGAGGGCCATTGAAGATTTTATGTGATATATCCAGTAAGAGACCACTGTGGCTTAAGAATAGCTGAGGAATAATATGAACAATGAATGTAAAGGCATTGACCAGGAGCCCCAGGAGCGGCAGTGATGGAATAAGTGGTTTAAAAGATAAGGTTTTTATTTGTATTTTAGAACCTCCTCAACTGATTGAAAATCAATTTATTAAATTAAATAAAATGGTTATATTAATGATTCTTCTTCAACCACAAGCTGTAGACGTTTTCCATCCTGTGTTTTTGTAACGGGTTGCGCCCGCGTTCCCCGCGGCGGGTCCCCGGCGAGGACGGGGGGCCCCACGGCCCGCACTGCCGATCGTGGCGCCACCCGTCCCATCCACTCACCTTGGCCTCGCTCCCGTCCGGTCCTCGTCCCCTGCGGCCGGAATGCGGTGGTCGCGCGGCGTTACGTACATTTAAAGGGACAGTGCGCCGGTAATTGGGTAATTGCCGGGCGCTTTTCCTATATAGTTTTGCACCCACGTCATTCCCTGTGGATCTATGTTGCCTCGTGCCTTAGCTAAAGCGGGTTTCCTAGTGTGTTCTCGCCCTACCGTGTACCAGACCTCTTGTACGTTTTCCGACTCCGAACCTCTAAGCCTGCCCTGACCTTCTGCCTGTCCACGACCATGAACCTTGCCGCCTGCCCCGACCTTCTGCCTGCTCAGTTTTGATTCCGGACTGGCTTTTTTCCTCGCTGCACCTCGGCCGCCACCGCAAGCAAGTATGTCGGGGGGGACGACCTGGTAGCCTCACGCCGCAGCAAGTCCATCCGCTTTGCGGCGGGCTCTGGTGAAAACCGGGGGCTACTTAGATTCCGTTCCCTGGCGTGGCTTAGCTACCATCGCTTGCGGTGGTCCGGCGGATCCACTACCCAGCCGTCACACTTTTATAGCAAATCATTGATGAACCTACATCGAAATCCACATTACATGTAGAGTTTAGTGCAGATTTCCAGCTATACATTCTAAAATGTGAAATCTGCAGTGAAAATACACAAATCTACAACAGACATTATAAAATATGCAGTATTCCCTCAATTCCAAACATTGTAATTTTTTCCCAATATGTAAATAGGATATTTAACCAATCCACATGTATTGTAAAATTAATTGCTTTGGATTAGAATAATAACTTTTATTAAGACCTTCTTAAAAATATGAATCATTAAGGTGGAAATTCTGTACTGGAAATTTGCAGCAAATCTACAAAGTGAAAATGTTTTCTTTTTCTACATTTTTGGCAATTTCCTCCAATTATATTACAGCTCAGGGCTCTCCTTATCTTACCTGGTTCTTTCCTGGTTGTAAATTCTCATTAAGTGAGACAACTCGGAATTTCACTGTTAGAAAAATAGAAAGGAAAAATTTAAGTAGCTTTTCATAAGTCTCCATGTATATTTAAAGGGGTTGTATCATTACATTAAATGGTCCACAGAATAAGGGGACAGTGAAACCATTTGGTAGAAAGAAATTTCACGGCACTTCATCCAAGTAATGTAGTAAAAAACCTTACTTTATTCGGCAACTTTAGTCTCCATAGATTAAGGCATATGGGATACACGAGACCACGCCAAGCTTGACAGACCGCAACAGCTTTCGCGTGTAGACACACGCTATCTCTAAGCCTGAAGGGAACTACGTCACCACGTACTTTTATTTTCCCTCTAGCTGTCAATCATTGTTAAAAACAGATACATTGTAACAAAACACAATTACATTTATAAAAACGATGACAAATCATTGCGGTCATTTAGACATTGAAGCCCTAATGCATTCGTGCGCAATATCCAGCGTGCCTCGCACTGTAATAATTTTGTATGGCGATCCAGTCCTCCTGAAGAGTTAAGGATACGTAGCAACCCTGCAAAATTAACCCCTTCAATCTCATTACTATGTATCTCCTTCATATGCGAAATCCATCTCGGGGCTCCTTTCCCTGTCTTCAGTGAGTATAAATGTTCTCTAAAGCGTATTTGTATTGGTCGTATTGTTTTCCCTATATAAAACTTCTTACACGGACACCAGAGTGCATACACCACAAAATCCGACCTACAAGTCATAAACTGACTAATCATTAACTAATTACCTCATTACCTAATTTTATCTTGCTATCATTATTCAAATATTTACAATAATTACAATTTCCACATTTATGATTACCTTTTGAAATACTACTCACTGCCAATTATTTAGTTTTTCAGGTAGGCTTCCCTTCACTAATTCATCTCTCAGATTTTTTGTACGTCTGAACGATACCAATGGTGGGTATTTAATTTTATCATGAAGTGAGTAGCAAAGTGGTAGTTTTCCCAAAAAGGTATCAAAAGGCCGTGTTTCGACGGCTTATTCCCGATGGATTTGTGAGCTCAATCCGGCTCACAAATCCGCCGTGAATAAGGGGCGGGACGGGGGCGGGGCCGGAGCGCGGCGGGGGTGCCGCTCCCCGGCCCCCTAGAATTGCATTATCCACGGCGCGTATTTTCGCCTGGATAATGTGCAATTCACTTTTCCCCCGCCTGGGGGATTCCCCCCGAGGCGCGGAGGAGCGACGGAATCCCCTGTTCTCTATGAGAGCAGTGGGTTTACCGTTAATGACTCCCACGGATTGGCGCCGTACTGCAGCGCAAATCCGGCGAGCAGTACGGCGCCAATCCGCGGCAAAATAAGCCGTGTGAACGAGGCCTAAATGTGGAAATTGTAATTATTGTAAATATTTGAATAATGATAGCAAGATGAAATTAGGTAATGAGGAGTTCATGATTAGTCAGTTTATGACTTGTAGGTCGGATTTTGTGGTGTATGCACTCTGGTGTCCTTGTAAGAAGTTTTATATAGGGAAAACAATACGACCAATACAAATACCTTTAGAGAATATTTATACTCACTGAAGACGGGGAAAGGAGCCCCGAGATGGATTTCGCATATGAAGGAGATACAAAAAATTGAAGGGGTTAATTTTGCGGGGGTTGCTACGTATCCTTAAAACTCTTCAGGAGGAATGGATCGCCATACAAATTATTACAGTGCGAGGAAACGCTGGTATTGCGCAGGGAATGCTTTTAGGCTTCAAGGTCTAAATGACCGCAATTATTTGTCATCGTTTTTATAAATGTAATTGTGTTTTGTTACAATGTATCGTTTTAATAGTTTGGGACAGCTAGAGGGAAAATAAATGTACGTTGTGACGTAGTTCCCTTCAGGCTTAGAGGAAGCGTGTGTCTACACGCGAAAAAGCTGTTGCCGGTCTGTCAAGCTTGGCGTGGTCTCGTGTATCCTGTATGCCTTAATCTATGGAGACAAGTTGCCGAATAAAGTAAGGTTTTTTACTACATTACTTGGGTGAAGTGCCGTGAAATTTCTTTCTACCAAAAGTATTCTACAAAGTGACTGTTGCTTTTTTCACTGAGCACCACCGCTATGTGTGTATGTTTAAGTGCTGTACCATATGAAGACTAACAATAGCATATATTTATTCAATCTGCTGTCTCAGAATCAGAGTGGTGCCGAAACATTTGTTTCTTCATTGCCGGAGTAGGACAGTGAAAACAAGCAACTTTGTAATTGGATGTCATTTGCAAAGCTGTCTTGTTTTCACAGTCTGCCTTATCTTTGTTTTGTGTATACACTGTTCTCCAGTGGCGGTCGGATTCCACCTCCTTTCATTTTATTGGCTGACGGCTCTACTAATTTACATTCTGTCTGGTTCCCGGTCGTATTCACGGGAGCGTGCATTTCTGCCTCTCTCACTCAGAATAAGGGTCGGCAACATTTCACTCTGCACAGCCAGCAGCTGCACAGTAACATTGCAGTTGCTTCTACAATCAGAAAACAGCAGAATTGTGCCAGGTGCCTCAATGGTCATGCGTGTAAACATAGAAAGGAGACAGATCTGTGCTGCTCTGGATGAGTTCATAGAAGACTGGATTCAACTGCAACAAACCTCCAGCTGTGAGAGGAGAAGAGATCAGTGCTCTGAGTTCATAGAAGACTGTCTAGACTGCATGCAGGGCTGTGGTATGTAAACAAGAAGCTCTTACAAAATAAGACTGCATAGGGAGAGGAACGACACATTGACATGTGGACTCAGACAGAGAGTGGGGGAAAGAGCAGGGGATGTGCTATCCCCTCCCAATGATCTCAAACAAACACAATGACTCGGGAGCGAGCACGAACAGTGAAGGGGGGGATGATGTCATTCCCCTTCAGTTAAGAAACACCCAGCTGGGAGGGGAAGAAACGCCCCTGGATTTCAGGAGCTGAAAAAATGAAAATACAATGAAACAGCTGAACTATCCACCTTTAAGGTGGATAGTTCACTCTCAAACTGTTCAAATACTGCAGATTTTTACAATATGATGACATGACAACCCTGGTATACAAAACTCTTTTTGACTGTTTCCAGTGAGAACATATGAATACAGGCTCATTTTCGATTTTTAGAACATGCAAGTTTGTTATTTTAGATTTTTTTCTTTAAAATATCACGCAAAATGGCAAATAGAGAATTTTTTACATGTCCCTGTAATAGCAAAATGTGACATGAAAGTAAGTTTGTAATTGTGTTGCTTTTCTGTTATGGATGTTTTTATATGGGTGATGTGTAGTTTTAGGGTTATCATAGGTAAGGCTAAAAGTGGTCATTTGTGATGTCAGTTTTTTTTTAATCGATATTTGTTTAAAATTTCCTTGACATACTGTGACTCTTATAATGTTAGAAAAAGACTTTGGGTATGGGGTATGTTAATTTTTATTTTTGCTGATTTCTCTTGTAACCGAGGCTAATACATAGTTACATAGTTAGTGCATTTTAAAAAAGACAAATGTCCATTACGTTTAACCAAGAGTGGGAGAAGATGTGGCTTAAAGGAGGGCTAGAGGGAATTTTCTATCTTAGTTTACCCAACTGGTGAAGACTTTGGAACCTATAAGGCAAGAACCAATCTGCCATAAAGGAATATTTCATTCCTGATTCCAAAATTGCCATCAAACTGGATCCAGATATTTTATACAGCTACATAAATACTAATATTATTTAGTAAGTGGTTATCTAATCCTTTATTGAAACTCTCTACTGTTCCTGCAGTGACTAGCTCCTAGGACAGCTGTTTCACAGATTCACAGTTCTCATGCTAAAGAAGACTTTTCTCTTCTGGAGATTGAATCTTTTTTTTTTTCTCGAGACAGTCTCTTGAAGGGATTTTACATGAAAAAATCTTAATTTATATACTTGTATAAATTAATCATGTCTCCCCATCATTTCTCAAGACTAAATAGGTTTAATTCTTTAAACCTTTCCTCATAACTAAAATGCTTCATCCTCCTTATTAGATTGGTTGCTCGTCTTTGCACTTTCTCTAACTCTATGACATCCTTCCTATAAGCTTGGCCCAGAACTGAACTGAACATTCTAGATGTGGCTGCACAACTGCTTTATACAGCATTAATATTATATCTCTGTCCAGCCAGTTCATGCCTCTTTTAATACATGCCAATATCCTGCTGGCCTTAAAGCAGCTGATTGACATTACATTCTGTTCTGTAGTCTATGATCCACAAGTATGCCCAGATCCTTCTCAACAAATGATTCTCCCAGTTTTTCACCCCCTAGGATATATGGGGGGACATGTATGAAAACTGGCTTGGTCTAAGACTTTCTTTTGTTGCCCATAGCAACCAATCAGAGCGTCTGTTTCATTTCATATAGAGCTCTGAAAAAATGAAAGGGGAGCTGTGATTGGTTGCTATGGGCAACAAAGAAAGTCTTAGACCAAGACAGTTTTCATACATGTCCCCCATGATGTTTGTAGACAATTCGTATTCAGATGCATATCTTCACATTTATCCACATTAACCTCATTTGCCAAGTGGATGCCCAAACACTCAGTGTGTCTGAGTTAAGTTATCTGGTTTCAGCAATCACATGACCTCTGGGGAAGCCTGAAGGATTGTCTCTGGAGAGCCATTTCTCTATTCTTGCAGCTATACAATTTCCTCTTCAAAGACATTCTGGAACATCATTGCAGAGTTAAATGCCAGCTGCCTGGACCATAGTTTATAGGTAGTCAGCAAGCGGTTAAGTACAGTTATTGGTTTGTGATGTGTCCCCTACTGTTTGCCCTTCAGTGATGTGTATGTGTCTTTCAATATGTAAAAATGCAGTTTGGTTAGAGAGGGAAGCATGGCAGATCTACTATATAAAGAATCACTTATATGCTTTTGGAAAAGAAGTAGAGCTACAGCTAGGATAGGCTGACCCTCCACGTCTTCAGAGAAATTCATGTGGTTACGTGTTGGGTATAAATGAAAAGATAGATACTCAACTCAGACAAGTTGGTGAGGTTAAAATTCCCTGGGCCTAACACTCACGACTAGGTCAGTTGGTTTCTCGTCTGACCTAGCATTATACCGCTACTATCATGTTGCTCTGATGATACAGATGCATAGAGTTTGCCCCATGTTAGTGAGAACTATAACGAGGATCACAAACTGGAGTTTAAAACATATGCAGTTCATAAAGGGGTGATAGAATTTGGAGACCAACACTGTTACCACCTCTACCGTCTCTACAATAAATACTGTGAGATAAGTTTAGCTGCCATTCGTAAAAACAGTTGTGAGTTTTAAAAAGTTACTTCTCTGCCTCCTGCTCTATTTCACTACTACATCAAGGGCACCCCAGGCTACACCAGGCATGGACATAAGTATCTAGCATGTGCCATGGGGAACTACTACCACCACTAACATCCACTAGTGAACTTCCTCATTGACCTGAAACTGAGGGAGCTTTGGTGGAGATAATCACTGACACCATAACTAGATCCATACAGAGATTCTACTACTCCCCTCTTCCTACATGTTCTCCTCTAGGGTACTGCACTGGGCCCACGGAAAGATGTTCTGGTTATCTGATGGACCAGTCTAAACCTGAATGTAACTCAAAGACCAATAAGTAAATTGGAAAATAAGTAATATATTGTTTTGCAAATATAGTTAACTTTAAATGTAGTTTGTATTTATATATATGTATGTATAATGGTATGCAAAGAAAAGAAAAGACAAGAGAACACTTCAAATTTAGCTTTCATTTGACAAAATTAAAAACTGTTTCTAAAGAATCAATATTACCAGTCTGCCCAGGTTTATAGATGTCTTTGTCTGTCTGGATAAAGGTTTCTGCTCTTTCTCCCTTTAAGAGAAGTTTACTTTTTTTGTAAGTGGACTTGCCATCGTAGTGAATTGTAGCATGCATTGTAGCAACTTCTTCATGACCATATGAAGGGTCGGGAACCTGTAAACAGTTCAACCATTATAGACATTACAATTTTAGGCTCTGTCCACTGTAATGGTTTCTGTCAACATAAAAATCTATCGCAAATCCAGTGTTGGAATCCAAAATGACACCACTGGATATCTAACATGGCTTTAACTTAATATGTGGTGGAATTTTGTATCAATTATGCATGTGGACTGGGCCATTCAAGAAGGCTAATCTATATCCTGTTTACCCAATGTTTAATATCATGAAAACAGGTCTTTTTTTTTAATACATTTTGGATTTCATATACATTAGTGGAAAAATCGACACTCTGAGTATATGTAGAGTCCCAATAATAATAATAATAATAATCTCACAGCATTACATGTCTTTCAGTACCACTTGTATACTGACAACACCCAACTTTATATTTCTGTCTCAGATATTAACTCTCTGTTGTCCCGATAGACATCCCAGAATGTCTATCGTCCATATCCTCCTTTTTCTCCTCCCATCTCATAAAACTAAATGTGGAGAGAACTGGTATAATCATCTTTCCACAATCCCACTCTATTCCCTACCAGATATATTTATCACAGTCAATGGTTCTACTCTTTAACCAGTCCTGCAAGTACGCTGACTTGGGATAATCTTTGACTCCTCTCTGTCGTTCAAGACACACATCATTCCTTTACTTCTGCCTGCTACCTCTACCTGAAAAATATTTCTCAAATTCCTACTTAAGTTCAATGCTATAAAAATGCTAGTCCATACCCTTGTTATCTCCTGCCTACACTACTCCAACATCCTTCTCTGCGGCCTCCCGTCTAGTACCCTTGTTTCATTTCAATTTATTCTCAACTTCGTTGTCCATCTGATCCATCTCTCCTCACTCCTCCTCCACCTCTTCCCCCCCTCCGAATCCCTTCTCTGGCTACCCATTGCCCAGTAAATGCATTTCCAGTTACTAATCATGACCTACAAGGCTTTCTATAACCTGTCCCCATACATCTGCCTTAATATTCAGATATCTAGCAGGACCTTCTTCTCTGCTCTCATCATGTCAGCTGCTCAAACACCTGCCTCCAAGACTTCTCCCATGCACCCTCTATAAACTTGAACTCAGTACTCAAAACATTAGACTCTCTTCAAGCCTCACTAGTTCAAAAGCAACCTGAAAACCAATATCTTCAGGATAGCCTATAGTTTATAATAACCCTGCTGCCACTGTGCTACACCACAAACATGTCTGCCCCTCTCCTTCTGTTTCTTTAATCCACCCTTGTAGAGCCTTCGTGAGCAGGGTCCTTTCTTTCTCTGTACCAATTGTTAGCCATTAGTGTTGCCATTATACTTTATTTGGTCTTATGTTATTTATGTAACCCTCCTTGAATGTACAGTGCCCTGGAATTAATGGTGCTTTAAAATAACTAATAGTAATATTTAGCTCCAACATATTTTGCAGCACTTTACAATGTAGAATTAAGACATACTGGGTTGCAAAATCCCAACAGAATTCATGTGGATTCTGCTATTTAAGTAACCCACATTGATTTAGATTTTTAATGCATATTGACAAATCAGGGTTTGTCAAAGTTGTTTTTCTTTTTCTTTTACAACAAGAATAGTGCAGGAGACTGTTCAATTCTTGTTACAAAACTACCAAAAACCCTAAACAAAAATACCAGTGAACACAGAGTCTTAGAAACATAATTCTTCTTGAATAATGTTACCCTACCTGGAAAAGAATGCAGTTGAAGTAAGTGTTTTCCTGAAGAGTCTTTTCGAAGAGTGTTATGTTACCGGTCGCCTTTTCTAAAACCAGCTGAACACTCGTTTCTCCCAACATGCCCACCTAATGTAGACAGACATGTTCAGAATGTTTTGAATAGACTTCTGAAGGAAAGACAACAGCATAGCACCTGTACAGAAATAGAAAATTATTAATTTAGACATAAAGATGCAATCATACTGTACATGATGCCAGCTTTAATATTGCCAAAGAGGACTTGGCTGGTAAAAGAAAGAGTATCTTTTGGCCAAAATAGAAAGATCAGATCTTTCGACGCTGCCATGGAAAATAGTTACGATGAGGCAGCCCATAAGATTCCAAAGTTTGCCCCCTTAACATGGTAATCATGTGATTGATCGAGTACTCTATTCATGGACCTAGATTATCTCTTCCTGTGTAGTTCCCAGAACAAGGGTACTTTGGACTGTGGACATTTACCCCATTGCTGACGTGCAGAGCCATCGACACTTTGCTATCTTGGTACCAATTATGGTTTAAGCTATTATCTACTTTTGTACTGTTTTACATGTTAAACTCAGCTTGCATTGTTTATCATATTATGTTTTTCTTTTTGCATTATTATTTATACTGTGGGAAGGGCTAACACATAGCTCGCTGATACGAAGAGACTCTGACATTTGCTAACTTTGGACTGAGAAGTTGATAACTTTCCACTTTGCTAGATGTGCAGTTGGGTTTTGGAGGGAATATCTCAGACAGTGACCTTTGCGCTGTCTGGAGGAGATGCTGAGTCATTCCTGTGGGCCAGAATGGAAGCTCTATACAAATGTATGAGAGACTGAAATTGTAACATTGTTGATGTAAGGGTTGTGCTTCTCCACTCCCCCCCCCATTAGATTCTAGATTATCTAGAAACTGTAAAAAGCTAGCACTCAGAGCCCTAAGGTGTTCTGCAGATAGAGACCAGGGCCTAGCAGAAAAGACTCTGTCAGATTGCCTGTGTGACCAGAATAGGATTCTGAAGATACCAAGCAGGACTGCCATCAGAAATTTCAGAGCCCCTTATAGCTGAAGCATCTGACCCTCCCCTCCCCTCCCCTGCGAAAACAATAGGTAGATAGGTAACTAGTGGCCCTCAATAGGAAGATAGGGCCCCCCAGTAGCTAGACAGATAGGTGCCCACAGTAGGTAGGTAGTTAAGGTCTCCCGGTAGGTAGATAGGACCCCCCAGTAGTTAGGTAGCTAGGGACCCCCAGTAGGTAGATAGGTAGGTAGGGACTACCCACTAGTAGGTAGGCAGATTGGGGCCCCCAATACGTTGGTAGGTAGGGGGCTCCCAATAGGTAGGTAGATACAGGCCCCCAGTAGTTGCATAGGGGTTCCCAGTAGGTAGATACAGCTTTTCTCAATAAGGTGCACCACGCTTTACCAACCCTTCCAGGGAGCAGTAACACGTGATGACACCTTGACGGTCTCCAGGGAATCCAGCATAGAGTTTGGACCATCCCAAACTCGGGCACTACATAAATCCTATGGATGGCCAAATTATGGTGTTAAAATTATGTTATTGTGTTACGTGCATAGAAAAAAAACCACACATGTTACTGTCAACCCAAACAGCACCTATAACACATGCAGACAACAAAAATGCAAAAAATTACTTGGGTAGCTTAAATAGAAACATGGTTTATACCATCTTTGCTGAGGACAACAAAAGCTAATGACAGACATGTTGTTCCCAGCGCTGTGTCCCTTATTCTGTAAGATGCAGCAATTTTTGAGCATTTAATGCACAAATCTTGCAGTTTTCAGTCAGAAAAGAGTCCAGCTTATTCATAAGCAGATGTTTGCCCGCCCACCTAAGGCTAGCCCCACCTACCTGACAGTTATTCACATGTTTCTACCTATTCAAATTAATAGATTAAGCAGTTATGAGGTGGGAGGGCCTAGCCTCAGGTGTGGGGGTCATGCCCATTTCATGAAAAAAATGGACTCTTTTTTGGCTGAAAACTGAAGATTTGTGCATTAAATACTCTAAAACTAAAGCATCTTAGAGAATAAGGGACATAGTGGGAGACATGTATAATTGGGTTTTTCACCCTTTTTCTGGTGTACAATTCACCTAACTGAGCCGGCTACGATGTCTAATGCACTTAATGAATGTGTTAGGCACATTGTTTGTAAGACTCGACACTTTCTAATGTGCCTAACATGAGGGGGCGTTATGGGGGCGTTATGGAGGCATGTCGCACCACATTCGTAATATTATACACATAACTTTTACCGGCCCTTTATTAGGGACCACCATTGCTGTAAGGGTTGGCCCCCTTTTGCCTTCAAACGCCTCAATTCTTCGTGGCATAGTTTCAACAAGGTGTTGCAACGTTTGCTAAATTTGGGTTTACCAAGGGGCCCAAAGAGTGCCAAAGAAATATTCCCCACACCATGACACCACCACCACCAGCCTGAACCGTTGATACAAAGGCAGGATGGATCCATGCTTTCATGTTGTTGACGCCAAATTCTGGCCCTCCCATCCGAATGTCGCAGCAGAAATCGAGACTCATCAGACCAGGCAACGTTTTTCCAATCTTCTACTGTCCAATTTCGATGAGCTTGGGGCAAATTGGACCCTTCAGTTTCCTTTTTCTTAGCTGATTGGTGTGGCACCGGGTGTGGTCTTCTGCTGCTGTTGCCCACGCCTCAAAGTTCGCCGTAACTGTGCGTTCAGAGATGCTCTTCGCCTCCCTTTGGTTGTAACGGGTGGCTATTTGAGCACTGTTGCCTTTCTATCAGCTCGAACCAGTCTGCCCTTTTCTCCTTTGCCCTCTTGCATCAACAAGTCATTTCCGCACTCATGACTGCAGCTCACTGGATTTTTTTTTCATTTTCGGACCATTCTTTGTTAACCCTAGAGATGGTTGCGCGTGAAAATCCAGGAGATCAGCAGTTTCTGAAATACTCAGACCAGCCCTTCTGGCCCCAAACAACCATGCCACGTTCCTAGGCACTCAATCACCTTTCTTCCCCATATGATGCTGGGTTTTGAACTGCAGGAGATTGTCTTGACCATGTCTACATGCCTAAATGCACTGAGTTGCCGCCATGTGATTGGCTGATTAGAAATTAAGTGTTAACGAGCAGTTGGACAGGTGTACCTAATAAAGTGGCCGGTGAGTGTATATGATGTGGTTCAGCAAAACTAGGCGCCTTACTGCTCGAACAGGCAGACCTATTTCAGTGTGGTCTGCCTGAGCCTGAGGAGTCAAAGTGGAGCTAGATTTGCTGTTAGTGAAAAAATGTCCAATATTTCTCAACTTACACTAGTACAATAAGTAAATTATTTAAATTTAATAAAAAATGTTGTCATATACAATTAATCTAAAAATATTACATAAGGGCTAGATTTAGCCTGAAACGTGTAAGCTCCTGTTTTTTTGTCTTCGTGTCCTTTTTGTACTTGCTGGATTCTTTGTACACTTTGTACACTTTTCACAAGTTTTCTTGCTGATTTTATATGATGCTGGAATATTGCTTTATTTGTTGCACAGGACTCGCATGTGGTTGGTTCCCACGTGATTTCCGGCTATCCCACATCATTATTATTCAGGTGAGCTGGCTTTACTTCTGTTTTGCTAAAAATATATAACATCCCAAAAATATAAAAATATCTCCTGTAGAATGTGTTTAAAATGAATAGAATCTAAAACTAGTTATACATTAAATAACCTACTGATGATGTTCAGATTTTACAATTTTTAATTTTTATACTTTAAAATTTTTGAAATTTATTTATGTTGCTCTCACCTTTTTATTTCTACATACAGCAGGAGCCAACACACCACAGGTGTTGCTGGGATCTGTGGTCCACCAAGCAAAATCAGTACCATAGTTTCTATTCACTGACATGCTATCCTAATGACTTTTCTTTAATTCCAGCCTATCTATAGCCTCTACACATGTTAGGTGTGTTACTAGTGTTGAGCGATTATTATCGACAAAGTTGACATCGGCACAGGTTTTATGTTGAGCGAAATTTTTAGATCATGCGAGAAGTTAGGTTAATATCTGTGCATCATCTATTAAGAGCGCGCCATTTTCGGCGCTTCCTGTCATTTTGGCGGCAGAAAAGTCAGCTTACAGAATAGAGCAGGGTGAGATGTGTGTGCGACGTCATGACTGGAATGTGTATGGTTGCGATTGGCTGGAAAAATCACATGACCTCGTTTTACATAGAACAGCCCTTCCTGTTCAACCTCAGTGTCTCTCAGCGTCTCAAAGCAGAAGGACGTGCGCTCTGCATGTGTCCAAACAGCTCAGCGAAATTAATCTACTTCTTCACAGATAAAGCTCTACTGTTAGCTGTGATCCTTGCAACTTGTTAGATTAGAGATTGGAGATTTTATGTAGTTAGGTAGAGAATTTTAAAGGAGCATCTACCGCTGTAAAAGTACGGGGGGGGGGGGAGCAGAGGGAGGGCCCCCGCGGGCGAACACAGACAAGCTCTATAAAGAATACTGGATAAAGTTCACCAAGACTTAGTGTAGAAATTGCACTGCAATAGCTTTATATTAACAGTTTTTATTGAAATATTTCCTGGATATTGGGCAGCCTGAACTTATATTAGGATACACATCTTTTCTAGTAACTGCAGGTCTCTTTGTTAGGTGCAAACTCACTTTAATTATCAGTATACATTTCAGACAGTGTTCATTTTTCAATTTTGCCCATTCCACCTTTGTTGATATATCCACCTTGCAGTTAAATTAGAATCCCAGCAATTTTTTTAGTCGCACAGGTTGATAGGTGCCAAAAATACCTTTTATTATCCGAATACCTTACAGTTACGTGTTTTTTGCACTTTAGCCCAGTCCGATTTGTTGATAGAGCCACCTTTCAGTTAAATTTGAATCCGCAATTGTGTAGTTACCACAGGGGAATTGATAGGTGCCAAAAAATACCTTTTATATCCGAATACATTACAGATTTGTGTTTTTTTACTTTGGCGCACTACAGCTTTGTTTTTTGAGGCACCCTTTCACTTAATGTGAATACTGCAATTTTGTAGTCACCACAGGTGAATTGAAAGGTGCCAAAAATACCTTGTATTATCAGAATAAATTTCAGATACGTGTTTTTTGCACTTTTGCCCAGTCCAGATTTGTTGATAGAGCACCTTGCAGTTAAATTTGAATCCAACAATTGTGTAGTTACCACAAGTGAATTGATAGGTGCCAAAAAAATACCTTTTATTATCCGAAATACTTACAGATTACGTGTTTTTTGCACTTTGCCTAGTCCAGATTTGTTGGGTAGAGCCACCTTGCAGTTAAATTTGAATCGCAATTGTGTAGTTAACCACAGGTGAATTGATAGGTGCCAAAAAATACCTTTTATTATCCGAATACATTACAGATACGTATTTTTTTGCTTTGGCGCATACAGCTTTTTTCATTGAGGCACCTTGCGCTTAAATGTGAATACTGCAATTTTGTAGTCACCACAGGTGAATTGAAAGGTTTCCAAAAATACCTTGTAATATCCGAATAAATTTTTAGATACGTGTTTTTTGCACTTTTGCCCAGTCCAGATTGTTGATAGAGCCACCTTGCAGGTTTAATTTGAAATCCAACAATTGTGTAGTTACCCCAGGTGAATTGATAGGTGCCAAAAAATACCTTTTATTATCCGAATACATTACAGATACGTGTTTTTTGCACTTTTGCCTAGTCCAGATTTGTTGATAGAGCCCCCTTGCAGTTAAATTTGAATCCAGCAATTGTGTAGTTACCACAGGTGAATTGATAGGTGCCAAAAAATACCTTTTATTATCGAATACATTACAGATACGTATTTTTTTGACTTTGGCGCACTACAGCTTTGTTCATGAGGCAACCCTTTCACCCTTTAAATGTGAAAACTGCAATTTTGTAGTCCCACAGGTGAATTGAAAGGTGCCAAAAATACCTTGTATTATCCGAATAAAATTTTAGATCGTGTTTTTTTACTTTGGCGCACTAAGCTTTGTTCATTTAGGCACCCTTTCCTCTTAAATGTGAATACTGCAATTTTGTAGTCACCACAGGTGAATTGATAGGTGCCAAAAAATACCTTTTATTATCCAAATACATTACAGATAAGTGTTTTTTGCACTTTCCAGTGCAGATTTGTTGATAGAGCCACCTTGCAGTTAAATGTGAATCCAGCAATTGTGTAGTTACCACAGGTGAATTGATAGGTGCCAAAAAATACCTTTTATTATCCGAAAAACATTACAGAAAACGTGTTTTTTCACTTTGGCGCAGGCCAGCTTTGTTGATAGATCTACTTTGCAGTTAAATTTGAATACAGCAAATTTTGTAGTCACCACAGGTGAATTGATAGGTGCCAAAAATACCTTTTATTATCCCCATACATTTCACATACGTGTTTTTCAATTTGGCGCAGGCCAGCTTTTTTGATAGATCTACTTTTGCAGTTATATTTGAATCCAGCAAAAATTTTTTTTGATTTGAGGGATTTGAGAATAGCTGTGATTTGCCGTCTTTTAATAAGAGACTTTCCAAAAAATCTTCCATACCTTCTCAAATTTTTATATTTCTGAACATGGAGCGAAATTCAGGTGGTAAGCGAGCAAAAGGGTGTAGGACATGGAGTTAGAGGTACGAGAGAAGGTGCTCCTTCCAGTGCTGGCGGCAACACGCATGCCAGCGGATCGTCAGTTGCAGGACCGTCAGGCCTGTCATCGCTGGGTCAGGGCCCTGTGATTGTCAGTTTCGAACTGCGTCGCCAATCTGTCCTTCAGTGGTTAATGCAACCTGCATCCAGCAGTCTTACCTCCTCGTCCTCCCAGTCACCCGGGCCCCAAATGTTGTCATCAGCATCACCCGCATCCGTCCAACATGAAGAGCCCAAATGTCAACTCGTGTACCCACCATGTGGATAATCCATTTTCTGAAGACCTCTTTGAGAGGTCTAACCCAAAGTCACTAATGACCTAGTAAAATGCTAAAGCCTCACACCACTACTTGTGCTCCTCCTCTTGGACTGTCCTCTGCCTTTGACCTTTTCGACCTTCCCTCCTGTACAAATCCTCTCCTCCCCCGGCATCACGGACTTGGCTCTTTCCTGGATTTTCCTGTTTCCTCACTGATCGGCTTCAGCGTCTCTCATTCTCGCTCCACTTCCTCCCCCCAGCCTCTCTCTGTTGGTGTCCCCAAGGGTCAGTCCTGGGCCCACTACTCTTCTCTATCTACACCCTCGGCCTCGGTCAGCTCATAGCCTCACATTGGGTTTCATTACCACCTGTATGCTGACGTACCCACTCTACATCTCCGGCCCAGATGTCACTTCTCTACTCTCCCGGATCCCCGACTGTCTGTCCTCCATTTCCTCCTTTTCTCATCACGTCTCCTAAAACTAAATGTGGAGAAAACAGAATTATCATCTTCACCATCCAACTCTACCCCTGCCCCTGATCTCTCTATCACAGTCAACGGCTCTACACTTTCAACCGGTCCCCACAAGGGCCGCTGCCATTGGGGTAATCCTTGACTCTGCTTTATCTTTCAAACCAAAACATCCAAACCCCCACCTCTGCCTGCCGCCTCCACCTGAAAAAACATCTCTCGCATCGCTCATTCCCCCGGCTATGACACTACAAAAATGCTTGTCCATGCCCTTGTCATCTCCCGCCTAGACTACTGCAACATCCTTCTCAGTGGCCTCCAGCTAAACACCCTCGCTCCCCTCAATCCATCCCTTAACTCTGCTGCCCGTCTTATCCACCTCTCTCCTCGCTACTCCTCTGCCTCTCCCCTCTGCCAATCCCTTCACTGGCTTCCCATTGCCCAGCGAATTCATTTCAAGCTACTATCCATGGACCTACAAGGCTCTCCATGACCTCTCCCCTCCATACATCTCTGCCCAAATTTTTCCAAAATATCTCCCCTCACGCATTTCCTCCGCTCCTCACAGGACCTTCTCCTCTGCTCTCCCTTACAGCTCCTCACACAACCGTCTCCAAGACTTCTCCCGTGCTTCACCCACATCTGGAACTCACTTGCCCCAACACATCAGACTCCTTCCACTCTCGCCAGCTTTAAAAAGAAACCCTGAAAACCCATCTCTTCAGGTTTGCCTTTTAACCTTCACTAAACTTGTCACTACTTCCTCCACAGACATGTCTGCCCCTCACCTCCTGTCTCTTTCCCCCTCCTTGTAGATTGTAAGCCCTCGCGGGTAGGGTCCTCTTCCCTCTGTCGTGCCAATTGTCATTAGCACTGAAACTCGTTTAAAGTATGTAATGTATGTAACCCCCTCGAATGTACAGCGCCCTGGAATCAATGGCGCTTTAAAATAAATAATAATAATAATAATAATAATGACAAAATGCGATTGGGGTCAGAAGGCATGTTAAAAGATCAAGAGGCTAAAGAGGACGATTTTCTCTGCTCTGATGCCCAGTTACTGATGCCATCAGAGGAGGGAAAGAAGCCGGTCAATCGGCAAAAAACCCCGGGGCGGGTCGGCAACGCCTTGCAGTCCCTCTTGCTTGTAGCCCACAGCTCCTGGATGCAAATGTCAGACGACAAAGCCACCTGTGTTGTGATGATGATGACGACATTGCGGACCCAAACGTGGTCTTTTCAAGCAGAATTTGCTTGCGAGCGCTTTATCACTGGACGAGGAGGAAGACGATGGGGTAGTGTCAGTAGGGGTTTTCCGCCTCAAAAAGGGAGAGGGCGGCCCGCAGAAGTCTGTGATATGATCCCCGCCAGCCACGGTCAGCGCAAACCCCGCTCCTCGCTTATCCCCGTCAAAAAGGTCCAGGACCTCTCAACCCTTTGGCCTTTTTTGAGCAAGCCTCTGATTCACCCAGCGATGTCATATGCCGCCTTTGGCGTTAAACGTTATAAGTAGAGGCAAGAACCTTAGGTGGTTAACCCCCACCAACATGTCTAGTCACATGCAGCGAATGCATGAGTTGAAATGGGGGCAACACTTGGCCAAAAAAGGCCAGACCGACCCCGGGGCCCCCAAACCCACTGTCACACCCTCTGTCTTCCGCCTCCTCCTCCGCCACCACCCAAGCGTTCCTTAGCTGCCCATGTCTCTCGGGAGTCATGATCGGGGATCAGCCTTCGCTTCAGCCTCTACCGTCCGCCCGAGTACCACCAGCACCACCAGAGAACCCATCCTACCCCTTCTCCTTCCGCCAGTTTGACGACCTGCACGCCGTACACGGCCAGTCAAAGCAGCCAGCCTTCTGTCTTCCGGGTTTTGGGGAGAGAAAGAAACACTTTAACCCAAACCATCCCAAACCCCAAAAGCCTGAATGTCGGCATTGCCAGGCTTTTGGCCTTGAAATGTTGCCTTTACGTCTGGTGGACACAGATGGGTTCCGCCACGTCATGGCCCTTGCCTGCCCCCCATACCAGATGCCGAGCAGGCATTTCTTTGCCAGAAAAGCCGTCCCTGCCCTGGCCAGGCCACATGTCATCTAAAATTTCAAGCCGTTGTCTGCATCTAGGGCCCGGGGAAAAGCCCCATCTGCCCACCGACACATGGATAGTAAGCACGGCCAAGGCCGCTATATCTCTGTGACAGCTCACTGGGTAGCTGGGAGGATGTCTCTGGGGTGACGGTGGCTCTCAGGCTCGGCGCCCCGCTCTTCAAAACCGCAGGGAGGTGCGGGGTTTTCTTTCCCCAAGGTCCTCTGGGGGCATCACATGCCCAGAGAAACCGGGCAGTTTTTGAAATTAATCTGTCTTGGAGACCGTCCACACACAGGTCAGGAGCTGTGGACGGCTCTCCGCAATGAGACCGAGTGTGGCTGGGTGCCAAGAACCTTGTGCCAGGCAAGGTGGTTTTGCGATAACGGGCGAAAATCTGCTGGCCGCCCTTAAGATGGGTAGGCTGGAGCACATCCCTTGCCTGGCACATGTCCATGAACCTTGTCGTCCAGAAATTTCTAAAGAGCTACCCGGTCTGGACTGCCTGCTGAGGAAGGGTCGAATTTCTAAGTTCGCACTTCCGCCGTTCGCACCCTGCTTCATCCCGCCTGGCTGCGTTGGAGCGTCTGCTGGGCCTCCGCGTCAACGGTCTCTTTGTTGACCTGGCAACACCCCTGGAATTCCACCCTCCACATGCTCCAGCGATTGTGGCAGCAGCGCAATGCCATTACGCAGTACGAAGTGACCCCAATGGCCTGACAAGCAGCGGTGCGGACCTCGGGGTGTTGGGCCACAGAGAGTGGAGGCAGGTGAAAGAGCTCTGCACCATCCTTGCCAGTTTTGAAGAAGCCACCAAAATGGTCAGTGTGGACAATGCCCTTGTCAGCATGAGCATTGTGGTGTTTCTTAAGTTCTGGAACGATCGTTGGACAGTCTGAAACAACAGGTCTTGCCAGCGACGGAGGAGGGAAGGGACACAGATGGGGACACGGAGCCTTTCTCTCCTTCAAATCACAAGGCCCGACAGTTTCACAATTTCATCGGTCTTCATTAGGCAGTGGTTCGGGGTCCAGAGCTAGTGCAAGGTGGCGCAATCAGGGTGCTCATCTCAGGCAAGTCAGGGCTTTTGTTGAAGCTGTGCCGGAGGCGCCGGAGGAGGAGGAGGTATTCCAGACACGCGTTACCGAACGTCCTGTGGAAAGGGGTTGGCGCGAATTTGAGGCGAGGAGGAAGAGGAAGACAGTTTGTAGTGCCCTCGACCCAGGGCTTGGGAAATCAAGGCTCCATCTCTTACATGAGTGCTTGAATGCTCCATTTCCTCCAACATGATCCTCGCATTAAGGCCATCAAAATGAACAACAGTTACTGGGTGGCCACCCTCCTGGATCCCCCGGGACAAAACAAACTCAGCACTTTCCTTCCACCCACCCAAATAGAGAGTAAAATGCAGGAAAGGAGACCTTGCTGATTGTCAATTGGAGACATCTGTTGCGTCTGCTTCACGTTCCCCAAAAGTCCGGTGGAACAACATCAGCGACGTGACAGCAGTAGAGTGCCAAGTAGCCGTAGCGGCCCGCAGCAGGCAAGGTGGCAGAACCTAATGGGTGACCTCTGGCAATCTTTATTTACCACCTCACCAACGCATGCAATGCAGGGCACACATCCAACACACAGAGACCAGCTTAAGATCTGGTGCACGACTATCTGCGTCTCAACACCGATGTTTTTGTATGTGTTCCGGACCCAATTAGACTTCTGGGTATCCAAAATGGACGAATGGCCCGAGCTCGCTCGCCACGCATAGAGGTGTTGTCCTGCCAGCAGCCAGAGTCATATCTGGTGGACCTTCAGCAACAGCTGGAGGGGTCATTACAGGCAAACGCATCCGGTTTCCACAGATTATTTTGGATCGTTTGACTTTCATCAAGATGAATCAGGCATGGATCTCTTATGATGTTGTGGCCCCAATTGCCGAGGTCACCGATTAGTTGCCGGTCTACTTCACATTCCTCTTCAAACAGAAATGGTCCCCCTTGAAAAACTTTTTTTTTTAAATAATCATTTCATACTGCAATTTTTATTCTCTTTCCCAAAAAGTTCATTTTACTGGTTTTTTCTGTGAGGAGACTGTAAAAGACAGCAAGGTTTCATGACAACACCGTATTCCATTTTTCTCACTTTATCTTTAGAAGTTTTCGCATTGTCAATGGTTTTGAGGTCATGTTGCTGTGAGATACAGCAATTAATCATGGTCCTTTGGAACAGAAAAATGGCTTTTAAAATGGCATTTCTCCCCCACAATTTTTAATAGTGGGTGAGAAGTCAATTTATAATTTTTTGGGTCATGTTGCTGTGAGATACAGCAATAATCATGGTCCTTTGGAACAGAAATGTGGCTTCTAAGTGGCATTTCTCCCTCACAATTTTTAACAGTGGCTGAGAAGTCATTTTTTTTAATTTTTGGGGTATGCTGCTTTGAAATGCAGCAATTACTACAGGTCCTATTTAAAAAAAAAATTTGTTTCTAACAGACATTTGTTCTTCACAATTGACCCAAAATGGCTCAAGGGTCATGCTTTGAATTTTTGGGGCATTTTGCTGTGACATGCAGCTATTTCTACAGTCCTATTTTAAAAAAATGTTGTTTCTAACAGACATTTGTTCTTCACAATTGTCCACAGTGGCTCATGGGTCATGCTTTGAATTTTTGGGGGCATTTTGCTGTGACATACAGCTATACTACAGGTCCTATTATAAAAAAATGTTGTTTCTAACAGACATTTGTTCTTCACAATTGTCAAAAGTGGCTCAGGGTCATGTTTTGAATTTTTGGGGGCATTTTGCTGTGACATGCAGCTATACTACAGGTCCTATTATAAAAAAAAGTTGTTTCTAACAGACATTTGTTCTTCACAATTGTCAAGAGTGGCTCAAGGTCATGGGGCTGTCAGAAACAGGAATAGGTAGGACACTGTTAATGGACACATATTGCAAAATGACTTGTTTTTGCAAGATCTTTAACATAGCTATCAATCCCTGTATTGAGACAACCCATTTAATACAATTAAAAAAAGAGAATCAAAGACATGGTGGGATTCCATCCTATTTAAAAATGTGTTTTTTTAGAATTAAACTACTAAAAAACTTGCATGTACAAAATAGCTGGTAAAAAAATTCCTCTGAATTTTACAAGGGAGGTACAGGAAGACTTGACTAGTTTTAGGTTATTCAGAGGCGTGGAGTATGGAGCACGGACAGAGAACAAAGTACAGAGGACAATTTCCCCCAGCACGTTGAGTAAAATTTGAAAAAGAATTCCAAGAAAACGGGCACCAGGGTGGAACCGGAGCGTTAACCAACCCGTATTCCAAGTGAAGCTCAATTGGTTGCACTCATACGGAAGGGCAAGTGCTACCCAGGACAGGGACAGTATATGTCCAGTGAAACTAAAATGGTGGTTGAAATACTCCTTTTTCCGGCACTTTTTAATCTGGGGTCATGCAGGTTTGGGGCTCATGCTGTGGCCCAGGACAGGTATATTAAATGTCCAGTGAAACTAAAATTGTGGTTGAAAGACTCCTTTTTCGGGCACTTTTTAATCTGGGTCATGCAGGTTTTGGGGGCTCATGCTGCGTCCAGGACAGGGATATTCAATGTCCAGTTCAAGTAAAATGATGGTTCAAATCATACTGCCTTCGGGCACTTTTTAATTTGTCGGTCATGCAGGTTTAAGGCTCATGCTGTGGTGCAAGACAGGGATAGTGAATGGTGTGTGATTTTTTTTCTGTGGCTTTTATAACCTAAGTGTGTTGCCTAAGATGTAGCACGTATCTATTTGACTATTGTGGATGTTAATTCCAGCTTTTCCAGCCCTGTTTGGGTGTAAGAATGAAGGTGTTGTTGCTCTCCCATAGACTTTAATGGTCATCGATCATAATCTACTATCGACCATCGACTATCTTGTCGATGATGGTCGACTATCAACCATCGACCGATGTCGATGGCCACCGTTACCGCTCACCACTCTGTGTTACTAATGTGCCTACGTTTTGGACTGCGCTCAACACGCAGGCGAAGTGCGTTGAACTTGCACACCATTTATGAATGCACAAAAACCACTTTTATACATTCAGGTGCATTATACACTGAAAACAAAACTCGACAATTCACTTTGAAGCACCTTCCTTCATACATGTCTCCCAGTGTTGGAAACAGCATGTCTGTCACTAGTTTGTGCTGTCCTCAGCAGGGGGTTATAATTAGAGATGGGCGAATTTCCCGAAATTCGGTTCGTTCACTTCGCCGAATTTCCCGACAAAAATAACTTCCTTCTGAATCACTTCGGGACGAATCACGTTAAAAAACAGCTTTTTCCGGGTTGCACAGAGCCTGCAGGGGTGCTGTAGAACGTTGTCCCCATGCTTAAATATCCCAGAGGAAGTTTGGGTTTGGTTTTCTTTACAATGTTGTTGTTTTATATGACACGCAGATGCTGCCCCCGCCTTAGAATCGCTTCATAAAAAAACCCCGGGGGCATTAGAGGGCAAAAGGGCCCAAAAAAAACGAAGGGGGAATTTTGCCTGAAAAATTTTCTTTGGCAGGACAGTGGAAAAAAACAAGCTGGGGAAATCAGGTGGAAACATAAATGACCCCAGTGTGTAGGTCACGGCACCCAGCCACAGCAGCAGCATGAGGTCAGAAGGGGGACTTTTGACAGTTTGTGTAGGTCACGGCAGCACCCCCACAGCAGCAGAATGGGGTTTTCAAAACAGGGGCCACAAGGCCCACAGTGTGTGGGTCAGGGGCAGAACCCCACAGAGCAGCTTGAGGTCAGACAGGGGCCAAAATGATACAGTGTTTAGGTCAGGGCAGCAGTGCATGAGGTCAGACAGTGGCACAAGGAAAATTCTGGAGGGGAAAAAAACAGGGTGAAGGCCAATAGTGGGCAAGGGACACAGTGTGTGGGTTTCACGGCAGCAGCCACAGCGCGCATTGGGTCAGACAGGGGAACAATGACAGAGTGTGTAGGTCAGGGCAGCAGCCACAGCGCAGCATGGGGTTTCGACAGTGGCACAATGACACAGTGTGTGGGGGGTCACGGCAGCGCACCCATGAGGCAGACAGGGCAAAATGACATTTGGAGGTGGCAAAAAAATTGGAGTGGCCAAAAGGAGGGGGGACAAGGGGAACGTGTGTAGGCCCCCGGCATCAGCCACAGCAGCAGAGAGGTCAGACAGTGGAAACAAATGACAAGTGGTAGGTCACGGCAGCAGCAGCTGGGGTTTCAGCGGGGCACAATGACATTCTGGAGGTGGAAAAAAACAGGAGTAGGCTACAGAGTGGGAAAATTTGACACAGTGTTTTGGGTTCCCCGGCACAGCCACGCACCCAGCATGGGGTTAGACAGTGGCACAATGACAGAGTGTGTAGGTCACGGCAGCAGCCACAGCAGCAGAAATAAGGCAGCCCAGGGGCAAAATTTACTTTTCTGGGGGGAAAAAACAGGAGTAGGCCCAGAGGGGGGAACAATGACACAGTTTTGTAGGTCACGGCAGCAGCCACAGCAGCAGCCTGGGGGTCAGACCGTGGCAAATGAAAAAGTGTGTAGGTCAGGGCAGCAGGCATGAGGTCAGACAGTGGCAAAATGACATTTTTGGAGGGGGAAAAAAACAGGAGGAAGGCCACAGAGGGGACAATGACCAGTGTGTAGGTCACGGCGGGCGGGCCAGGGCACCCGCATGAGGTTAGCCCGGGGCAAAATGACACGTTGGTGGGTTTCACAAACAGCAGCCACGCGCGCAGGAGGTCAAAACAGGGGCCAAAATTGGACACGTGGGTAGGTCACGGGCAGCGGGCATGAGGTCAGACAGTGGAACAAGGGGAACATTTTGGAGGTGGAAAAAACAGGAGAAGGCCACAGAGTGGGACAAGGGGACAAAGGGTGAGGTAACGGCAGCAGCCAGGCAGCAGCATGAGGTTAGACTTTGGAAACAATGACACAGGTGTGGGTTTCACGGCAGCAGCCCCCAGCAGCAGCATGAGGTAGACGTGGCCCCAATGACACAGTGTGTAGGTAACGGCAGCGGGCCCGCAGAAAGCATGAGGTCGGGACGTGGCAAAAATGAAACGGGTGTGTGGGTTTCCCCCGGCAGCAGCAGCATGAGGTGGGACGTGGAAAAAACAATGACATTCTGGAGGTGGCAAAAACAGGAGTAGGCCACAGGGGGGGAAAATGAAAAAGTGTGTGGGTAAACCGGAAACCCACCCGGGGCAGCAGAATGGGGTTTTGCAGTGGCAAAAGGGACACAGGGGGGTTTTGGGTTTTTCACGGAGCAGCAGCATAAAGGTCAGACAGGGGGCAAAAATGACATTCTGGAGGTGGAAAAAAACGGGAAGTGGGCCCACA
>JAODAL010050023.1:0-27739 GCA_025379985.1 Phyllomedusa bahiana | reverse complement strand
CTTTAAATTTCGTGTAAAAAAGCCCAGATAGGAAATTCCACTAAAAATATTTTAAAACTCCCATTTTCCCCAAAAATGCTTCTGTGGGATTGGAAACTTTTTTTAAAATGTCTTTTTTTTTTACGAAATTGGGAGGCTTAGAAAATTTATTTTAGCAATTTTTCCCCAATTTTTCCAAAAAAATTTAAAATAAAATTTTTTTTTAGGGACCAGTCCAGGTTGACTTGATTTTGATTTCCCCTGTATTTTTAGATACCCCCAAAAAATTTACTCCACCCAAAGAAACAAAACCCTTTAAAGTATTAAAAAAAAACCTTTTTGGAATTTTAAATTAAACCCTTTTAGGTTTTTTTCTCCCGCTTTCAGTTTCTGGCCCTAGGCCTTTTTGGGCTAAACCAAAGCCCCTTTTAGGGGGAGCCCCTTTCCGGGACTCGGGGGTTCTTTTCCCCAATACAAACTTTTTTTTAAAGGCGTCTTTCCATTTTTGCAAACTCCCTAAGGTCAAAAATTTTTAATAAAAAACCCCTAAAAACCCTTTTGGAAAACTACCCCCCCTTAAAATTGGGCTTTTTTCACTAAAAGGGTTTTTTGTTTTCAATGTTAAAGATCTTGAAAAAAACCCCAAGTCCTTTTTTAATTTTAAAATGTCCATTAAAAAGTGCCCTCCCTGTTTCCCTAAATATCTCCCTTGAAAGGACTGCTTTCACGCCTCAGGTCGCTATAGAAAAACCCTTTTTCGTTCCCCTCCTGAAAAAGGCTGCCAGCCACGGGTCGTTTTAAAAAAAAAAAGCTAAAGACCTGATTCGCTGCAGCCGTGGAAGCCAGTAAACCACACCCCTAAATTCAAAAATAACCAAGAAAACAGGACTAAGGTAAATGAAACAATGTTTTGGAAAAAACCCCTTTTAAATGGGAATATATCCAGTAACTTTTTGGGGGTTTCATATAACACTCTGATCACTTTTTTTTTGGTTTTTGTGGGGGTTTTTTGAACAAAAAACCAATTCTGGTAGTGTTTTTTATTTTTTTTTTTTTTACGCTGTACCGTGCAGAAAAAATCAATGTAGCTTTATCACAGAAAATACTTTTCAGCGTTACACAAAAAAAACTTTTATTCAAAAAAGGAAAAAACATTTTTTGTTACGTATTGGAGCCTCTTTTTTTTTTTTCTTGTTGGGATGTTAGGGGCTTGTTTTTTGTGGGATGAGTTGACGTTTTTATTGGTATCATGTTTGGGGGGACGAGGCTTTTTGACCGGTTTTGAATACGTTTTTTGGAAGGCAGGGTGACAATCCTAGTAGTGTTATTTTTAACAGCGCTCACCGTGACAAGTTAATTTTACTCTGTGGGTCGGTATGATTACGGCAATACCCAGCTTATATATAGTTTTTTTTTATGTTAAAGCACTTTAAAAAAAAAAAAAAAAAAAAAAAAGGGGGTTTTATTGTGTAAAACAATTTTTAGCTTGCTGTCTTTGATAGCCTAACAGGTTGGAAAGGGTTTTTTTTTGTGGATTAAAAACCGAATTTTTAAATTTGGGTAAAAAATTTTGGGGGGTTTAAAAGAGTTTTTTATCGCTTTTTACCCCATTTATTCTGTGGGTGAGAAAAATCCAATTCTTTGATTGCTTTTTTTTTTTTTTTTAATGGTGTTCACGCGGCAATACAAAATGTGTGTACTTTGTTTGATCTTTTTTGGTGCGCTTGGCATTTGTAAAGGGGAAAAGGGCAGTGTATGCGTTTTTATTTTATTTTTCTTGTTTGTGTTGCACTTTTTTTTACTTTTTTCACTGATACAATAGAGATCAGTACACTGCTTTATATTGGTCTCCATGGCGACTGTCAATCACCATGCCCACAATGAACTGCGGGCATGGTGATGTCACAAACAGCCCGGGAAGTGTTTCTTTCACGCCAATAAATCGCCCCTTTTACCCATGACAACAACAAGGGATATGTGTTGAGACAGCCCATTGCACACCTTATATACCCACCAAGCCAGTTCATTACACATGACTTCCTTCATGAGCTACGCTAGGCATATTACATAAAGACATAAATGAATATTTCATATGCTGCATTTGATAGAAGTTGCGCAGTTTAGATGTAGCATCCCTCTGGGGTCACATTTGCACATGGTGAATCTTTTTGGCTGCTGATATGGCCTGAAAATCTCCAGCAAATGGCCTTAGGTTAGCATGCAATGTGACTTTTCTACTGTGACTGACACACAACTACAACTTTAATTAACAAATGGGGGGTTCACCTTTTACAAATGAACTTGAGAGTAGGGGGTGGGAATACCAGAGAAGTCTAAGGCCGGGTTCACACATTGTTTTTTTAACCATATTTTGCAGCGGTATTTGTAAGCCAAAACCAGAAATTGGTCCAACACACAGAAGACTAAGGTCATGTTCACACGGCGTTTTTGGATCCGTTTTAGATCTGAAAATCGCATCCAAAAACGCAGCGTCAATCGGATTCAAAACGCATCCAGCACGCAGGTGCATGTTTGGATGCGTTTTGGCTGCAGCAGAAACGCCCCCTGTAGTTTTAAGTAGGGCGCCTGCTGCGTCTTTTGGATCAAGAATTGACATGTAAACACGCATCAGCGATCACTCAACTGAATGCCTGTGCGTGTTTCACATTGAAAGCAATGCAAATCACACTGCACATTGTTAGATGTGTGTTTGGTTCCGTTTAGGGTCCGAAACACAGATCCAAACACGCATCTAAAAACGTATGTTCCCACAGACTCGACGCGCTGTGTGAACATGCCCTAAATCACAGTTGTAAGACCGAAAAGTGTGGTTTAAAATAGAACTTTTGCTATAAATATTTAAAAAAATGAATATTCTCACTAATACTACCAAACAGCAGTCAGGACCGGCACACAGAAGAAGCACAACATGTCCTACTTTCTATAGGCTTCACTCCTGGTTTTGGCTTCCAAATACTGCAGCAAAATCTGCATCATAAACACCCCGTGAGCCCAGACTTACAGCAAAATGATTGAAGTTCAATGGGGCCAAAACTGTGCAACAAAAGATGCTCTGCAGTCCCAGCCTCAACCGAAATCTCTTAGAATCCAATAAATGACAAAAATAAATCATTAAATAAAATATTTTCTCTTGATTTGTTTGCACATTTCTGATGCATTATGCCGACAAGCCAGAACCTCCTAGTAGAGGTCACAGCCTGCCCCCTAGTGGGGTGTATCCACAACAGACCAGGACTGCACACTTTTAGTAATTGCATCTTGAGAAATAAATTATTTGTTTTTTGGGAATTTTCAACTGGAAAAAAAAAATGAACATTTTAATTATTATTATTTTTTTTTTAAATTTTTTAAGAGCCCCCCTTGGGTTTCCCGGGGGGGAGTGTTTTCCATTCGGGGGGGTTACAAAAACAAAATTGGTCGAACAATTACAATGGGGACAATTAAAAAAAAAGGAAGGGGCCCTGATAAGGGTTTCAATTTACAAGGAAGGGGGGAAAGACAGAAATGAGGGGAAAGACCCTGTTTGGGGGGGGGGGGGGGGGGGGGTATAGTGACAGCGGGGTTTAAATTTTAGGTTTTTGGTCCGGAAGAGATGGTTTTCAGGTTCATATAGGTAGTGAGGGGGGGGAAGGGGCCCTGTTTGTGTTGGGGCGTGATTTCCCAGAGTGGGGGGGAAGCACGGGAGAAGTCTTGGAGGGGGTTATGGGAGGAGCGGGACAAGAGGAAGCAGAAAGGTCCTGTGAGGAGCGGTGGTTGGGGGGGGGAGGTTATGGGGGAAAATTTAAGGCAGAGATGTAGGGAAGGGGAGAGGGTTATGGAGAGTTTTTGTAGGTCAAGGTTACAAACCTTAAAATGGATTGCTGGGGCAAGGGGGACCCCGTAAAAGGAGGGGCAGGAGGAGGGGCAGAGGAGTAGCGAGGGAGAGGTGAATCAGACGGGCAGCGGGAGAAGGGAGGGTTTTGGGGAGGGGGCGAGGGTACTAGAGGGGGGGCCACAGGAAGGATGTTGAAATTATTTTGGGCGTGAGTTTAAAGGGGGCATGGGACCAGATTTTTTGTGCTTTAAAAGTTAAGGAATAGCGGATTTGGGATATTTTTCAGTGGAGGCGGGCCCCCCACCCAGAGGTGGGGGTTTTGGATGTGCGGTTTGAAGGACAGATCTGATGTCACCTTCCCAATTCTTGCATCTATTGAACTTGTGAGTTTTTTAATTTTCTGTTTAAAAATTCCCCCCAGGGGCTGCTGTTTGGATGGGAAACCCCCCCCCTTTTTTTTTTTTAACCCAAAAGGGGGGGGGGGGGGGGGGGGGGGGGGTTTCCCCTTTTTTGGGGGGGGGTTTTTTTTTAAAAAAGGGTTTTTTTTTTTTCCCCTTTTGGTTAGGGGTTTTTTTTTAAAAAAAAATTTTTTGGGGTTTTTTACTTTTAAAGGGGGGTTTTTTTTTAAAAAATTTTTAAAAAATTTTTTTTCCAAAAAAGGGGGGGCCCCCCTTTTTCCGAAAAAAAAATTTCCCCCCCCCTTTTTTTTTTTTTTTTGGGGGGGGGGCCCCCCCCCCTTTTTTTTTTGGGGGGAAAATTTTCCCTTTTGGGGGGGGGGGCGGGGGTTTTAAAAAGGGGGCCCCGGGAAAAAAAACCCCCCCCCGGGGGGAAACCCCAAAAAGGGGGGGGAAACCCCCCAAAAAAAAAAATTTTTTTGGGGGGTTTTGGGGGGAAGGGGGTTTTTTTTGGGAAATTTTTTGGAAATTTTTTTTGGGTTTTTCCCCCCCTTTCCCCCTTTGGGAAAAAACCCTTTTTTTTTGGGGCCCCCCCCAAAAATTTTGGGTTTTTGGGGTTTTTCCCCCGGGGGGGCCCGGGGGGCCCCTTTTCCCCCTTTTTTTTTAAAAGGGGAAAGGGGGGGGGAAAAATTTTTTTAAAAGGGGGGCCCTTTTGGAAATTTTTTTTTTGGGGGGGGGGGTTTTTTTTGGTTTTTTTTTTTTTTGGGGGGTTTGTTGTGGGGTTTTTCCCTTTTTAAATTCTTTTTGGGTTTTTTTTCCCTTTTTGTTTTTCCCCCCCAAAAATTTTACACCAAAAAAAATTTTTTTTAAAATTTTTTTTTAAATTTTTGGTTTTTTTTGGGGGGGGCCCCCTTTTTTTTTTTTTTGCCAAAAAAATTTTTTGGGGTGTTTTTGGAATTTTTGGGGGTTTTTGGGTTTTTTTTTTTAAGGGGGGGGGGGGAAAAAAAAAAAAAATAAAAAATTTTTTAAATTTTTGGTTTTTTTTTTTTTTTTTTTAAAAAAAAAAATTTTTTTCAAAATTTAAAATTTTTTTTAAGGGTTTTTTTTGGGGGGAAATTTTTTTTGGGGGAAAATTTTTAAAAAACCCTTTTTTTTGGGGGGGGTTTTTTTTTTGAAAAGGGGAAAAAATTTAAAATTTTTTAATTGGGGGTTTTTTTTTCCCCCTTTTTTAAAAAAAAAACCCAAATTTTGGAAAAAAAAAAAAAAGGGGAAAAATTTTTTAAAAATTTTAAAATTTTAAAAAAAAAAAATTTTTTTTTTTGAAGGGGAATTTGGGGGAAAACCCGGAAAAAAAAAGGAAAAAAAAAATTTTTTTTTTAAAATTTTTTAAAATTTTTTTTTTTGGGGGTGCGTTATTTGATGCACTTGCAAAAAAAACACATCCAAAAACATGCGTGGGTGCTTTCACACAGTGCGTTTTTGATGCATTTTTTATGCGTTTTTTGTGCAGGAAGGCACAGCAATTAATGCTGTACATTGTCTGCAGCAATGTACAGCATTAATTGCTGTGCCTTCCTGCAGAGGGTGTCACAAGGGGGCCTTATTTGTTTTGTGTCCATTAGATTAGGGACGACTGACCAAGTAGGAGGCTTGGGATCCCTTACTGGAGTTAGTAAATTGCTGTATGTATAAGGCTTTCCTGTTAATAGGTGGTGTTCCACCAGACTTGATAATAGAAAAGGAGTTATTCCTTCAGAAAAAGAAAGGGTTAAATGGTGAGGTTAGAAATCAGGTTTTTAAATAGTGTGTATAGAGGTAAAGAGTTATACATAATAAAAGTTACATTTTAGTGTTTTATAGATGGAGAACTGATAGAGTTTAAGTTTGCCTATGGCAAAATAGTAAATATAGTGATCAAAAGTCACTCTCTGTTCTCTTGCGGGATTCCCATTTTTTTGACACTATTTTCCTGCACAAAAAACGCATAAAAAAACGCACCGCGTGAAAGCACCCTTAAGTAGGTTTCCGTTAATTGGGCACACCAGGCAAACTATGTATCACTGGTGTTTGAGATTGAATTCAGTGATCCATAGAGCCCTGAGACACAATAACATCTATGAGTTTAATTGAAACACAAAAAAATTTAATCTTTATGAAACTTTAATCAAACTTGCATAATACTTTGGAACCTGGTGTACTATGTGAGGATTCAGCGCTGAATCTGCCTCAGCAATTGTCAGTTTTCAGTGATTTTTTCAGTGCTGAAAAAAAAAACAGCATTGTGTGCACTGCAACACTGTTTTTCCATTGAAAGCAAAGTGGGGCAGATTGCAATCCGTTTTGGATGCGGTTTCACCACGGAATCCACATCAGAAACTCCCAAAACAGCCACGTGAACCTACCCCAAGCCTCAGCAGCAGTGAGGGAGATAGGTGTGGGTATCATGTTCCGCTAAGCAACAGATAGTGATCAATCTGAATATTACATGTCTCCCTGCAGATCGTTGCACTGCTTTTAGGGTAAAAACTGTGTGACAGAGGGCAGGTGTGAATAGATGACACAGGTATACGATAGTGTGGTATACAGAAGTCAATAGCCCACTTTTCAGGTTAGCAGCGTGACAGTAGTTGTCACCTCTCTGTAACTGCCTCTCTTTTAGACCTTTTTTCATATATCCTACAGATATAATAGAAGAGATTCCTTTGCTTGACCCATAAGCCAGAGCCGACAGCTGGCGAACACACAAAACAAATACCGCAGCACACGTCATACTCTAAGATACAGTGACAAACAAAACAGAAGCGGAAATACAATAAAAAATTGGGTGCAATTACTAATTTAATAAAACTTGTACATCTCTCTATTTTTGGGCCTCCCTGTGTTAGTGTTTGCAGTGTGCTGCTGTATTTGTTGCTGTTTGTATCTATAGTACAGCCAAGACCGCACACACCTGCACAATCTATTTCATACGGTTTAGCGGTACTGAATTGTATGCATAGGGACGAGGCTGTCCCCATTTTTGGTCTTAGAACCTGAAATAGATGAGTGGAGTGCATTTAAGCAGAACAGAGAACATGTAGCTGGAACTCGCTTGCCCTGAAAAGCATGGAGTTAGGCACCAAGACAGGTGAAAGTGTAGAGCAGCGGTCCCCAACCTTTTTTTCACCAGGGACTAGTTTCATGTGAGATAATTTTTCCATGGCCCACTGGTGATGGGGCTATCAGGGGTGAGGGGTTTAGAATCACAGGCACAAAAAAAAAAAAAAAAAAAAAAAAAACCACAATAAAGTGCATACTGTGTCAATTAGGGGTATAGTATGGGGTAACCAGTATTATATAACTGCAGACTGATTGTTAGCTCTGCGGGTCCGTATTATATAATTCTGATCCACAGAGCTGACAATCAGTCTGCAGTTATTTTCATCAGCTCTCTGGTTCAGCATTATACATGTATACAATATACATATATAATCAGTAGGTAGATTTATAGGTACCCCAAAAGGTATGTATCTAGGTCCCCCATTAGGTAGATAGGTTTATAGGCCTCCCCCAATACGCAGGAATTTAGGACTCAAATAGATAGTTATATAGACTGCCTGTACCTAGGTTGGTAGATATATAGGGCCCTTGTAGCTAGGTAAATAGGCCCTCTTTAGGTAGGTAGGTAGTTAGGTATGTCAGCTCCCCTGTATGTAGGTCCTAATATAGGCCCAGTCGGTATGTAGGTATATAAGCCTTCTGTAGGTAGATATATAGGTCTCCTGTAGGTGGTTACATGTTAAATGCCCCCTGTAGGTAATTATATACATGCCCCCTTTAGTCATTATATACATATAGGCCCCCTGTAAGTAACTAGCCAGGCTAATACAAAAATAAAGAATTTACTCAGTGAGCGCCGTATCTATAAAGATTGGGAAAGCAGGGATGGTAATGAATTCATTATCGTCCGTGCTTTCTCTGTGGCGAAGCAGCTACACGATAACTCTGCGCAGCTGTCTTACAACGGCCACGCAGAGTAGATGCCGAACGCCCGGACGTATAAAGTTAACCGCCGGTCGGCATCATTCAGGCCCCGGCAGCGGACCGGTGAACCATGCTGAATGGCCCGGTGCTTGGGAAACCCCCAGTGTAGAGCATAGGTTTTCATCTGAACTAAGGTCAGCTTGCCATTGGTGGATGGGCTCTCACAATTTAATCAAAATGAAGAACCTCAGAATTGTATGTATACTGGGTATAGCAATTTACATATTCACTGATTACCTAAAACTTAGTCTTTGCAGTGTGCTGCTGTATTTGTCTTGTACATTTGCAGTTGTACTGCCGCCATGGAAGTGTGTATATGCGCAATACATTCCATAGGGTTTGTAGCTGCTGACCATATTTATCTTTTTTTTTTTTAATCTTCTCTTGAAAGCCACAGTATTTCTCTTAGTTTTGCATAATGTGAAATATACAAGACAAAAACCTCCCACATGTAAAAATTACAGGAATAGAGAAAATTAACAAAACATACCAAAGAAAAATACTCCTTTAAAAATTACCTTTTAATGAATAAGCCTCTAAAAATATACCTAGAACCTAAATGGACACTACAAGAATGGGGACAATATAACTATACTGTCTGTAGTGCCAACACACACAACTAATGCTCCCTAAGCGGAGAACCTGCCCAGAAAAGGGCGACCCCACACTCCTCCTATGCTATTACCTGTATGGGGTTTTGCTTACGCGTACCACCACGGGCGCTCTACTTTCATTTCCTTATTGGCATATTATAATACCTGAGGTGTAGTTAGCGCCTATTACCATTGGCGCCTTGTCTATATCTGTTTATTGTCATATATACACTGTTATTACTTTCCCTTATGTCACTATATGCCTGATCCTGCCTAATATAATCTACTGAGACAAGGTAGGGTCAAATACAGGGAATAGCATAGGAGGAGTGTGGGGTCGCCCTTTTCGGGGCGGGTTCTCCGCTTAGGGAACATTAGTAGTGTGTGTTAGCACTACAGACAGTATAGTCATATTGTCCCCATTCTTGTAGTGTCCATATAGGTTCTAGGTATATTTTTAGAGGCTTATTCATTATTTTTCTTTGGTATGTTTTGTTAATGTGAAATATACACACAGGACGGAATTGCTGCAGATTTTGTTTTTTACATTAGAAGAAGGCAAAATTCACAGGAAAGGTTTATCTGCAGATTATGATTTCTCCCATTGTCCATGTAGAAAAATTCACAGTAAAATCTGTAATAAAATCTGCATAAAAATTCATCACATGTGAATTCAAACTTTAAGTGCCTTAGGGCAGATACAGCACATTTCCCATGTGTGCAGAAATTGTCCACATGAAAACAGGGCCGGCTGCAGATTATCAAATACACCGCATGCTTGTTTTAGCACAGAAAAGCAAAATTTCATCATGGATTTCAGCCTTTGCAATGCATAAGGTAAAATGTGTGGGCAATTATAAAAAGTTTACATCTGGACATAACCATAGTAGTGTTGATCGAACCATTCTAGAAAAGTTAAGTTCTAGTAGAACTTCTTGAATTTTTAGAACTGAAACCAAACATTTTACTGTTGGTTCGAGTAAAGTTCTAGTTCGACACGCCATTTTCAGTTTCGTTTTCAGCTGTTTTCTGCACTTTTGCAAGCCATCTAATCAGTGCAGAGCACAGAGAAGTGTCAAAAACGTCATTGCTGAGGTGTAGGGCTCTCATTGGCTGCTAAAATCACATGACCATGTTATATATATTTCACTATATTGCCTTGTGAATGCCATTTTCAGCTCACTCTCTGTACTGTACAGACTGCTCTTAGATAGCATTTTCCTCTCCATAGACATCAATAGTTAGGGAGTTTGGTATTGCTGGCTGCATCTTTCCCACACCCAGAAGCTGTTATTTAGTGACATTTGCAGGCTCACATAACGCCTAACTCTCATATACATGGATATATATTATACAGAGTGCTTGGATTTGCTAAATCATACACGGTGCCTAAAAGTTCTGTTTTTGCAGTTTTGTGGGTTCAGTAATTGTATAATACACCTTCTCCAAATCTCCAATGTGTCAAAGGGGCTTTTGGGCCCCCTCAGGATGCAGGGCCCTGTAGGAGCTGCTACCGCTGCACCTCCTTTAGCTACGCCCCTGCTTGTAAGCTGTCCTCATCTTTTCAGTTAGCCATTGAAAGGAATTAAGTATTTTAGTCACTCTTCAAGCCAAATTTTCTTCACCAAGTTGTTCCACGTATCCAGTTTACTGTTATGGATGGTGATTCCAGCTTCTCCTCACCTGTATCGGTATAAAAATTAACCAGAACATCTTCTCCCATTGACTTTAATGGGGTTTGAGTTCGAATAGAACGTCGAACCGAACTCACAAAAGTTCGAGGTTCTAATCGAACTAGAACTTTTTACTGTTCGCTCAACACTAAACCATAGTAATGTGGGCACTTTCATTGGGTACCAAGTACCCATATCAGTATACATGGCAAATGAGCACTTACTTTAGGCCCGGTGTATGGAGAGACCCAAGCACAACAACACGCCATATCTTTAGCACCTTGTTCTTCTTTTTCACTGTTTTATGCAACAACCTATAAAAATTGCTATTCGTTCAATTGCAATCACAGAAAGAAAAGATAACACAGTAGAGTCCAGCCATATTATGGATAGATTACAAATACATAAAATTACTCTGTACAACAGAGGATATGGGGTTAGTTATTTTCCCCGGTGACAAACAGGTGAACGTTCTTCTTAGACTGCAACATCTGGGCGGTCCGCTCTGCGCCCACCACTGCAGCCAGTCTCTGGGCATCGTACTTGGAGTACAGCACGGTGCAGGTCAGCGTAGCCTCCTCAGCCTTGTTCCAAGCTTTCATCATATTACACAACTCGCTGTAGAAATGAGGATAAGTCGGGAGTTCATAGAAGATAAGGTTCCGGATGCCCTTCAGCAAGTACCTAAGACCGAAGAGAGAATTTTTAATTGGGGTCTGTGTTGTTACTTTAAAGTAGGGGTGCAGAACAGTGATCCACAAAGAGGACATGAGGCCCCTATTCTCATAGTTTTTGGGGGGTTACGGAAGTGGCTGTTATACAACTAGAGAGAACAGCACATTTATATAAAGCCTCCTCCCTATCATATCATCCTCTCTGGAACCGATCAGACATTTTTATGGTAGATCTTGTGGATCTGTCATGATTATGTCAGGGATAAATACTCCTCTGGGAAAGAAATCAAGACATAATACAGACACAATGTTTTACTGGATTGTTCATTTAAGTTTCTTAAAATAGCATATACAGCCCTATAGTGCCAGCCATACAGTGCCCACCATAACAGTATCAGCCATACAGCGCCCACCATAACAGTATCAGCCATACAGTGCCCACCATAACAGTGCCAGCCACACAGTGCCCACCATAACAGTGCCAGCCACACAGTGCCCACCATAACAGTATCAGCCATACAGTGCCCACCATAACAGTATCAGCCATACAGTGCCCACCATAACAGTATCAGCCATACAGTGCCCACCATAACAGTATCAGCCATACAGTGCCCACTCTTATATTACACGTTTTGGATCCGTTTTTTGATCAGTTTTTCAGTAGAAGAAAAACGTATTGAAAACTGTATCCAAACTGCACCCCAAAAACGTATCCAAAAACGCAGCAGCTGATGCTTTTTTAGATGCATTTTGATGCGTTTTTTGGAACCCCTTTTCAATCTATAAACTCAGGTTTTAGTTTGAAAAGGTAGAATCTTAAGTAATATACTTAACCCTTACATATGTACATATGTAAGGGTATGTAATATACTAAATCGGTCCCTGAAGGTCTCATTTGATCTACAGAACAGTTTGAACTTTAGTAACCTTATGACCTACATTTTCACTTAAGTTGTAGTGTAAGAGGATGCCAAATAAAGGGCGCTATAACTGCAATCATTTTACATGTGTTTCATATGAAGCCTAATAGAAGGCGCAATAATAGAAAGCATTTACATGTGTTTCCTACGAAGCCTAATAGAAGGCGCTATAACTGAAAGCATTTTACATGTGTTTCCTACGAAGCCTAATAGAAGGCGCTATAACTGAAAGCATTTTACATGTGTTTCCTACGAAGCCTAATAGAGGGCGCTATAACTGAAAGCATTTTACATGTATTTCCTAATAGAGTTTTAACTAATAAATTTCCTATGAAGCCTAATAAAGTTTTAACTAATAAAATTATTAATGTTTTAGATAGTTTATTATAGAATGTTGAGTGGTTTTAGTATTATACTAAAACCACACAACATTCTATAACAAACTATTTATCTAAAACATTAATACATTTATTGTTAAAAACTTCTATAATTTCTATAAACACCCATTCTATACTAAAAAACTGCTTTTATATAATTCAATGCATATAAAAAGCGATTTATAAGATGTAAAATGCTGGAAGCGCCCTCTATTGGGTCATTAGGTTACTAAAGTTCAAACAGTCAAATGAGACCTCTAGCGGCCAATTTAGTGTATTTACACTTCAAATTTTAATCCAAAAGCATTTTTCAGATGCGCTTTTCATATCAAAAGTGCATCCAAAACGTACCCAAAAGTATGTTGCGCTTTTGGATCCGTTTTTTGGGCTCAAAAAGCGCACCCCATTGTTTCCTATGGGGATTTCACTTGCGTAAAACGCAAGTAGAACTGACATGTCAATACTTAAAACGGATCCGAAAAACACATTGAAAAGACGCAAGTAAACACGCATCGGGGATCACTTGTCTGAATGAAGATGCCTGTTTTACATTGAAACCAATGTAAATCACATTGTTAGATACGTTTTTTGGATCCGTTTTGGGTCTGAAAAACTTCGTGTGAACATACCCTAATAGTACCTGCCATAAAGTGCCCATCATAACACAGCCAGCCATAAGGTGCCCACCATAACAGAGCCAGCCATAACAGAGCCAGCCAAGTGATAGTGTTACACTTTTGATTTGAGTAGGTTTTGTTCAGCTAGACTCAAATTTAGCCGACAATTGAAAAGAAATCGTACAGCCCATCACCAGCCATTATCAAGACAGAATAAGCAACACGTAGCATTCATTAAATGGATACACTTCCTGTCTGGAAAAAGACGGGTGATTTTCCTGTGATCGGCAGCAAATTAAGACTGGGTTCACACTGTGTTATTGTCTGCGTCTAAGGTATTGGGTATCCCGACCGGCACTGTGATGCTGGAGGAATGGAGGCGCCACATTATAGATACCCTTGTCATCAGGGTCTGACAGATATCACAATCTTATGCCATACTCTAGTATTGCACCATAATATTATCCCAGTGGAAAAAAAGTAAATTTTCGTTTTAAAATTCATTTTTCCTGACATAATTTTTTCATATTTTCCCGTCAACAAAGCAAGGTGAAGTGAGCTGTAACCATAGTGGGGCACATATGACTTCTTGATAACTTTCCATTGCATTTTCCTTGGACAGGTAAGGCGACCAAATAATAGCAATTATGGCTCGTTTTGTAATGTGATATTTTAATAGCTCAGACATAGCTGGATGCAGCGATACTAATTAGATTTCATTTTTTTTAATATGCACAATTTGAATATGGGGACAAAAGGGTGTCTTGCTTTAATATTCATGGTTTTAATTTTGTTGTTTATTTAAACGTTCAACTTTTTTTTTTTTTTTTGTGATCATATGTACAATATTCTAGAGTACTTATGTATTACAGTGTATTGTAATTGTAAATAATAGGAGTAGAAACATGGCAGGCCCGAGAGCCTTTATTGAAGGGATTGTCTCGATACAAAGATTAGCTTTCATCATGTAGGGCACAGTGAATGAAGACATTTTCCAAATAGATGCTCTGTTTATTTTTCTTTGTTGAGAAGATAAAAGCGATTTCATCTACTCTGAGTGCACTCGGGTTTCTCTACGCCTCTGGTCCGCTCTTCCCTGCTGTTAGTCTTATCTGATAGCAGGGATGACGTCATCACACAGCCCGGCACACAGGACTGCCAGTAGCTTGAGTATTATGTGATCTTAGGCTATGTCTACACTGCACAGGAAAACGACTGTATCTTCGGCGCTTTTCGTTTTTTAAAAGCGCCGAAGATATGATTGTTCTTGCGGCCTCATAGGCGGCAATAAAAAAAAAGACGAGCTGCAGTCTACACAGCTCGTCTTTTCTCTGCTCGTCTTTCGGTGCCGGCGTATTATACAATACAATTGTATGTGCGACGTCAGGAAAACGAGAAGCGGCTACAGTTTCTATACAAAGCATGACAAAAACCGCGGTCCTGCATCAGAAACAAAATGGCCGCTTTTGGGCCGTTTTTTGTCCGATGCAGTGTAGACATAGCCTTAAGGACAAATAAAGGAGACTGATTACTTTTGTTTACTTTAGCTCTAAAGCTTCTCTGGACTTTAGATAAACATCTCCTGCTCTCATTAGCAGACCTGTGAATACCGAGCTCATATGCTAATCACCCACAGCCTGACCAGGAAGGGACAGGATGCATGAATGAAAGCTGCTTTTTGCTCTGTGAAACAGCTTGGTGAGACATCCCCTGTGAACCCCTGGCTGGCACAACAACCTCTTGGCACCCTGCAATTGCACTGTGGGGAGAAGGATTGGGTGACTGAGGAAGTGACTAGGCGACAGATGGGAAGCCTCCCCTCCAATGCCCAGTCACTACTGAGTTATCTCTAATTTCTACTGTGTAACCCAACTGGCTTTCACCACTTATGAAGCAGGCTCAGCTACTATGCTCACACCAGATTTCCCCATATTTTTTGCTCATTTGCTGAAGGTAGATCATAGATATGAGTTGTTAAGAGAAGATAAAACCTCTAATTTAATCAAGGGTGGGGGTTCAGCACTTAGTCATTGATGTGAGGGTCTCTTTCATTATTATCTCTCAGCCTAAGGTTTCATGCACACAAGATCTCACATGTATTTCTAGGGGGAGTTTCAGTTTTAGGGAACGTGATGAAGGGCGGCCAATAGGGCATGATTGCTGCGCGTGATCATAAGGTTTGTAAAAACTCATGTGACAGAATATATTACTCATCTTCCTATGAAACACCTGGGCTGCAGCGTTAACGAGATGCACTAATGAGCTCCCTCTCCCCCTGGGAGAAGTTAGGAGTTAACAACAAGCTCTAACCCTCACCTCTTGTAGAAGTGAAACCTCTCTGTGACCAGAAGGAACTGCCTCTCTCCTTTCAGAAAGAACTGCCGTGCTCTGGAGATGTCCCGCTTGTCCGAGTATTCACAGATGTGCGTGAAATTCAGCTCTTCCTTTTTGAAGTAATTTCGAAGACGCACAAAATCAAAGTAGGACGGGATGTAGATGAGGGTGTGCGACATGATGGCGTCTCGATACTGAGGCAGGATCTTGCCGGTAAAAAAGTTGAATCTGAGGAAAGATAAAATTGCGTTATAGTGAGGCTCGAAGACTGGGAAGCGTTTTATGATGAAAACTACATTCTGAGAAATACTATAGGCATAACTACAATTCATAAGGATCCGTAGTAAAATGACATGGGCCCCCCCCCTACGTGCCAAAAAAAAGACTTAATGCCAGTCGGAAAATCCGACCGGTATTTTGTCTTTGCCGTGGGAATGCACCCTAAGACATGTAATGGGGAATCAAAGACATATTCACAACACATCATTTGTCTGTAAGCAAAGACAATCCACATAAATAGATTCTGCCAATAATATTTGGTTCTACAAGTACATAGAGTGTGGCAGAGCGACCTTAGATGGTCGCATGGTGCTGCCACTAGTTGGCGTACAGCAGGTCACCTGCTAGAAACGTGCCACCCAGGGCCTGGTCTCGGTGGGGGAAGCCAGTTTCTGTCTGTCAGGAACACTAGGTTGTTGACACCTATGTGTAGTATGGCTGATGCCCAGCCATTATGGGCTGGCTTTTCCTGAAACACCAACAGTTGGGTGGGTGGCTGCTCCCACGTTCCAGGACAGATTTTTGTCAGGTCCCTACAGGGCTATAAAAGGCCTGGACCTGCAGGTGATCGGGAGGTGTGGTTTTGCTGCCTGAAGATTGGAGCAATGCTGAGCCAAGGAAGAGGCTCTTACCCCCTGGCTTGACAAAAGCCTGTACAGTACGGTGGCTGTACTAGTGTGTTTGTCTGGTGCTGGACGTTAGGTCCAGACCACGTACAGAGAGGGACTGCATAAGTGTTTAGTCAGTTGCCAGATGGCTGAGTAGTTTGTTTTATGTATTTGTTTTCCTGCATCTTGGCTAATAAAGCTGGCTGAGGTCAGTGTTAAACAAAAGCCGGTGTCGGAGTGCCATCTATTGAGGTGCCAACTGGTCTACCAAAGAACAACCGTCCCGGAGCTAAGAAACCTCTGAGAGGGGCCAAGATGGCGGCCAAACGAGAGTGAGTCGTTACAAGTACATAGAACTCACAAATGCATTACATCATATATGTAATTTTGCTATAAGTATATAAAATGTTTGCAACTATCAGGAGAAAATGTGCCAAGCCCTAAATAAAATGAATCCAAAATTATGATATGGATCATCTTACCCCCTTTTGTCCACTGTTAAGACTACCTTAGGGAAATAAGGCCCTATATCTCTATATACTTGTAGAACCATATATTATTGGCAGAATCTATTTCTGTGGATTGCCTTTGCTTACAGACACATGATGTGTTGTGAATCAATTTTTGGTTCCCCATTACTTGTCTTACTGTTTTACCATCTTCCTCGGAATGGTTGAACTTTTGTGCTTTGATTCTAATTTATATATTTTTATTGTGATTGTAATAAATATTATTTTATATACTTTATGCTGGTATGGGTAGTTATACTATCTGAGTAAAACCCTTTAGAGCTCTGTAGCCTTGTGCCCTGCTCTATAAAGGGGTATTCTCATTTCACTGATTAGCTTTAAACATGTAGGCAAAGGGAGAGATAAAAGACTATTACCAAATACATTGCTGCTCTGATTTAGCTTCTTTTAAGAGTTAGGAGCAGATCATATCTTCTGCTTTTGCACACAAGTTTCCCTAGTTACCGGCCACCTCTCTCTGCTCTTATAAGAAGGAGCAGTGGTCTGGATGATGACTCCCTGCGGTGTTCCTTATCTTGAAAGAGGCTGATCATTTACATTACTTAATGACAAGCTTTAACTCTTTACAACTCTGTAGCCTTTTGCACTGCTGTTTACAAATCTCCTGCACTTGTGTCACTGTAACAGAATCAGCTAGGAATAGCAGAGATGATATGCCAATGACTCCTATAGCCCCAGCTACAACTTAAACAGGAAGTGGAAGCCTGAAGCTGCCTATGAATAGCAGGTATAAATAATAGGTATAAATAATACTGGCATGTATCAGAGAACCCACATAGTAGTGCTAGATAGCAGAAAGTCATCAACTTGTTAATCCCTAAAAAAAGAACAATGTTCCTGCACCTGAGTGGCCCCTTTAACTTATACGGCCCATAACAGCTGCTACAGCTATAGTTACGGCCATCACCATACTACCTCGTATGTGGCCCTTGCCCCCAACTGAAGGCTGCACATGGTATAAAAAATATCCCTTGTCCCCCATGTGCAGTAAACAGGCGGTTTCATATAGCCAGTCACACAATAGTCTATAGGAGAAACAGAAACATCTTACTCCTATTCACTATAATGGAGGGTGACCACTCAGGTAAAACCACAGCTTTACTGCAAACAAGAACCACAGGATCACTATTTGTGAGACATAGGTATGGCTGAAAAAAGACATATGTCCATCAATCTCAACCAAGGGTGGAGAGAGGATGGCAGATCCTATACATGTTCCATATATGTCTCTTGGGATAACCCAAGTGCTTATAACGTCCATCCCACAGAGGTAAGGTAGCCTGGGTGAAAGGGAGAAGAAGTGAGGGGCAGGAATTACTCATTGCTTCCCAAATACAATGTCATTATAGGATTCACTTCAATTACAATACAACAACGCAAAAAAGACACTAAAGAAGCAGAGAGGAGTCAGACAGCTAGTGCTCTATGGCCAAATTACAGAGCTTGTCTGCCATCTTCCAGGACACGATTATATTAACATTACTGCAGACCTGTTAGGCAATGTTCACACGGCTTATTGCCGACGTAATTGCGGGACGGATTTCGCCCCGCAATTACGCCGGCTGCCGTGCAGCAGGGGCGGGGGGGGCGGCGCCGCTCCCGGCCCCATAGACACTCATTATTCACGACGCGTACACGCTGTAAATAATGTGCATGTCCCTTTCTCCCCCCTCGGCGTATTGTGCGAGCGGGGAGAAGAGACGTAATCCATAGTTCTCTATGAGAACTGTGGATTACCGTAAGGACTAGGACGGATTCCAGCCGTATTGGAGCGCAAATACGGCGCGCAGTACGGCTGGAATCAGTCACAGAATAAGCCGTGTGAACGGCCCCTTAGAGCCTTTAATATGCAAATTTTTCTTACCGTGCATCAATGACAGAGAGCACACTGTCGGCTTCCAGACGCTGAAAGACGTGAGGAAGTTGCACCATGACGTGACAAATGGAGCCCGTAGTTGGAATGTTTCTTACAGCCACCTGAATGGGAACAGATGTACAAACAATGGTCAAACTAAGGTACACTGCAGCCAGGCCAAGGGTTGGGCATGTTGAAATCCAACATGCAGAATTCCCCCCTATAATCGCAGCCTCTAGGGGCTGCTAGGCTATCCCCATCTACTTTAAAGGGGTTGTCTCACGTCAAGGATTGCTTTTTAGGTCAAAGATCTTGCAAAAACAAGTCACTTTGCAATGTGTGTCCATTAACAGTGTCCTACCTATTCCCAGATATCCCCTCTTGTATGGGCTGCATCAGCTCCTCAGGTGACTATAGCTACAGACCTGTCTGATCTCTCATGATAGGCTGCCAGCACTGGTCGCTATAGCTACAGACCTGGCTTCTACTGCAGCCTAGTGGAAACCAGTAAACACCCCCCGAATTCAAAATGAAACCAAGAAAACAGGACTGAGGTAAGATGAATCAATGTAGTGAGACAACCCCTTTAATTTATTGGTCTAATCCTACCAAAATCAGCAAGCTCAATTAACTTTGATCTGACACGTAAGGTCAAATAAAGACAACAGACCCCCTCTGTTAATGTTATTTGTTGCACTTACCTGTCCATTGTAATTAAAGCAATGCTTATTAAATACGGAGTTTATCTGAGGCTCCTGCAGGGCACTGAACAGCAGGGTCTGCCGATAGTACTTTCCCCAGTTACTGAGGTTCCACATGCGAACGCGAGAGAAATCTACACCGTGAGAGTCGGTCGGCTGGAGATTGAGGTGAGACATCAGGTGCTGAAATGTAAGAAGCAAATTAGCAGGAGAAACTTTATAAACTTCCATGGTTCTTCACAATACAGACATCCCATTTAGACTTGAGTAGAGTAACTCATTGGAGAAAGGAATTAAGGAAAGGTGCAAGAGGATGACCAAGATGACAGAAATCTGAAAACATTACACAGGACATCCCATAAATGTCTGACAGGTGCGAGTCAGAGAGGGGGTCCCCGCAGCCCCTGTCCTCATTCTTGCAGCCGCTGCAGTAAATGTGTAGGTGGCCCCATGCGCCTCCTTCTCCATTTACTTCAATGGGAGGACACGTCATGTGCCACCACCTCTCCATTCGCTGTGCCCATGGCAAGAACGAGGATATGGGAGGGTAAAGGGACCTCTATTCTCAAGAGAAGTATGGGTCCTAAACGTGGGACTCATGTCAACCAAGCATTTATGGCATGTATATGCCATAAATGCACGAGCTGGGAGCATCCCATAAAAGGGGTGCCCACTACTTAAAAAAACATGAACATGGCAGCTTTCCTTCAGAAACAGCGCCACACCTGTTCTCAGGGTGCGTGGGATATTGCAGTTCAGCTCTAACTTCAGTGGAGTTGAGCTGCAAAGGCAGATACATCTGGGGAAAGAGCAGACATGTTTTTATTCTAGTGCTGAATAAAGAGGGTTGTCTACCTCGAAAAAATCCCTTTGTTGGAAAGAGTTGCACTGTTGCAAGCAGCCGTAATAGGTTAGAGAAAACCTTGACAGGTGTAATTCCCATGCAATGTCCCCCAAAGGCGAAATGAAGGATTACACAGAGTATACTTGAAGGGGTTATCTCACTCCAAGGATTGCTTTTTATGTTAAAGATCTTGCAAAAACAAGTCACTTTGCAATATATGTCCATTACCAGTGTCCTATCTGTTCTTAGATCTCCCCTCTTTTATGGGCTGCATCAGCTCCTCAGGTCGCTATAGCTACAGACCTGTTTGATCTCTCATGATAGGCTGCCAGCACTGGTTGCTATAGCTACAGACCTGGCTTCTACTGCAGCCTAGTAGAAGCCAGTAAACACGCCCCTAAATTCAAAATGAAACCAAGAAAACAGGACTGAGGTGAGATGAATCAATGTAGTGAGACAACCCCTTTAAATCTCAGAAATGTGTTGTGTCCTCCAATATCAGAGACTCTTCAGTTTGGCTAATAGACAAGGAACCTGAACAGGGTACTCACCCACTCCTCCTAATTCTGATTTCTATAATGGATATTTCACTTTTTAAATGACCGCCCACCATCTTCTGACGTCCGGCAAGGCAGGTCGTTTGTCTACAGCGACGCCAAAAGACAACGCTGCAGACAGAGGGGTTTTGAGGCTTCCATCGCTGCAGCTGCACTAAGGAACGGAGCTGTAGTTAACAGTTTCATTCCTAGAAGGCGATGTTCGCGGGGCGTAATTATGCCCCGAAATTACGCCGTGTGGACGGGGGCGGGAGCGGGGGGCCGGCACCTCGCCGGCCCATAGAATATCATAACTAGCGGCGCGTATACGCCGCTGGTAATTCACATGTCACTTCTCTCCCCGCTCGGTGGATTCGCCAAGCAGGGAGAGGAGATGTAATCCATAGTTCTCTATGAGAGCTGTGCATTACCGTAATGACTGGGACGGATTTCAGCCCGTAATTCGCGCAGTACGCCGCGAATTACGGTCTGAAATACGTGCCCAAATAAGCCGTGTGAACATTAGCCTAACAGTCTCTGTTAATGCCGGGACCTGGAGGAAACCTCCGATCCTCGGTGCTTAACCTATTGCTTGCCACGGTCCGTGACGTAAAGGACATTCATCCATGAGTCGATAGAGCCGGGGGAATGTCTGTACATTCAGCCCTGGGAATCTAGAGTAGCCCCAGGGCTGTCTGTATAACTATACTGCAGTCAGGGCACGTTGTGTGCTGCCCTGACTGCAGCCTTTGTCATACTGACACAGATGATAATATATTAGCATACAGGTGTATATACATTATTAAGTATAAAGATGGCCGCTGCGTCTGAATGAATTCAGATCGGTGCCATGCACCGATCTTGAGGGTGATCGGCACTGCCGCAGCATAGCTGCAGCGATCCGACCCACGGACATGGCAGCGGGGAGCCTTCACCCTCACTGACGTCCGTAGGTGTTAGTACAAAAAAGTTATTAGTCGCACAAACTGGCGCCGCGGCGCAAATTTCAAAAATAGAAAAAGTTTTGGAATTTTTTTACGGTACCAAAGCATAACAGAAACCCTACATGTTTGGTATTGCCGGATGCGTAACAACCTGAATACAGATAACACATTGTATTGACCGAAGATTGAACGCCGTAAAAGCAAAACCCCCGCAAACATGGCGAAAATACGTTTTTTTTTCACAATTTGTCTCACTTGGAATTTGTTTGCAGTTTCCCAGTATATTCTATGGTACAGTGAATAACACCATTAGAAAAGTACATCTTGTCCCGCAAAATAAAAGCCCTCATGTGTCTATGTAGGTGGAAAAATAAAAAAAAGTTATGGCTCTGGGAAGGCGAGGAGGGAAAAACGAACGTGTCACCCAAATAAAAAATGCCGGGTCCTTAAGAGGTTAAAAGAAAAGTGAAAAAACAAAGTGCAGAAAAAAGTAATAAAATAAATAATAAAATTAAAATATTGAACAAAAATACATACATTACACACAAACAAACCTACACATCTTAGGTATCCACATGACTGCAATAACCTGTACAATTACACTAACAGGTTATTTAGTGTAAAATGTGAACGGTGTAAAAAAAAACAAATACAGGAAAAAAAAAATTATGTTCATGCTGCAAAAAAAATGTTTAAAAAATTCTGCTGGGAAAATACAACTTCTCCTGCATAAAAAAAATACAACTTCTCCTGCATAAAACAAGTCCTCACACAACTGCTTCACTTAAAAGATAAAAAAGTTAAGAAATGCACAGAGGCAAAAACTAAAAAAATGTAGCTGGTCCTTAAGGCCTTTTCAGCCTTGGTGCTTAAAGGGAACCTGTCACATAGATTATGCCTCCCTTGCTGAGAACAGCACAAGCAAGTGTCAGACCTGCTGTTTCCAGCGCTGTGTCCCTTATTCTGTAAGATGCTGTAGTTTTAGAGCATTTACCCCTCAAATCTTATTCATGAGTAGGTGTTAGCTCCGCCCACCAAATGCTAGCCCCACCCACTGACAGTTATTCTCATGTTTCTACCTATTTAAAGTAATAGGTTTGTCAGTTGAGGTGGGCGGGGCTAGCCTCCGATTGGCCGGGTTTGAAAAAAACTGACTCTTTGAAGGATTCTTCGAATGACTCTTCTGGCTGAAAACTGCAGATTTGAGCATTTAATACATGAAAACTTCAGCATCTTACAGAATAAGGGACACAGCGCTGGAAACAGCAGGTCTGACACTAGTTTGCTCTGCCCTCAGCAAGGGGGCATAAACTATGTGACAGGTTCTCTTTAAAGGGGTTACAAATTGGGCCTCTTTATCAGACAACCCATTTAAGACCCAAAGCACAAGAAATCCCGGAGGAAGACAAGGAGCTGATGTACAATAATAATTGTCTATTCTGTAAGTAATTTGGAAAACGCAGAGACAAAATGCTGCCCCCTTACCAGCACGTGCTCCCAGTTCTGCATCAGGTAGATATCAGCCTGATCGATGATGAGAAGCTCGATAGAAGACAGAAAGTCAAAATCTCTCTTCTTCTCTCCTTCTCCACCAATGATGGTACGCAGGCCAAGAGGAGATGCGATGAGGATGTCCGAAGAGTAGAAAGGTGAATACAGCCTCATGCTCTTCTGTAGAATGGACACGCCTGTTGTGAAGCATTAAAATGTACTTATTGGTTATTATCCAAGCAGAAGCAACACAGATAGTGCAAATAGGGTGGTAGTCATGTCAGGGCCCAGATCAAATCTAAAAAAGGAGGGAGGGGACCATTGCCACAGTCACCTACCTATCACAGGTACATTCATCTGCTCAAGGGATATAGAGCAAGAGAGGAACTGGAAATGGGCCGTCCATTTGCTTTGGCTGCATGTAGCCCTGAAATTCCCAATGGCAATGCTGAAGGAAGCCATCACTGACATCAGTGCCGGTCCACAATGGAGCTCAAACTCCAGTCTCCTATCTTAGGTCACAAGCTCCAAGGCCAATTTCCATAGCAAACCAATTAAAGGGGTGTTCCCACCATATGCCATCAAAGTCTGATAGGTGCAGGTCCCACCTCTATGACCCGCAGCTTACTGTTCGCACTTGCACACGACTCTCCATTCTGTTCTATGGGAGTTCCTTTACCAGCTGAAAACACCGCTCTCCTGTACTCTGAACTCTAACCGAATGTAGATTTGTGTGCAAATTTGACTGTTTCTCCATTCTAAGCCCACCACTGGAGTGCTGGCCCAGAAAAAGGACCCACACCTCTCAGACTTTGATGGCATACACTATTTATATGCTATCAAAGTCTATGGTGGGAACACTCCTTTAACGTATTTTCAAAACAAAGCGTAGATTCAAATCCATGAAAAAAGTTGGCGGACAAATCTGAACCTCTTACCCTATTGAAAAATTGAAGCATTTTTGATCGAAATTTATTATTCCCTAAATGGCCGCCATTGCTTAACATAGAAGGGACGACTATCCTTCACAATGTCTTTTAAAAGTTTCTGAGGTTCCTGGGATAAGGGCGATCGCTTACTGACCCCCTCTACCCTGTGTCACCCAACTGCATGGCTCCCTTTTCGAAGAATACAAAATAAAAAAATCACTCTACCCATAAGGCTCTCAAAGCGCGCACCCCCCTACATCTCCTCCCTCATCTCTGTCTACCCCCACCGCTCTCTCCGCTCTGCTACGGTCTGAGATTACAACCTAATCCCGAACCTCCCATCCCCGTCTCCAAGTTTTTTTGCACTTTTTGTACCAGTTTTTGGGAAACATTTTTTACCCCCATGAATCGGCACACTCCCCCAAATCCTCACATTTTAAAGTGCGCTTGAAAACTATCTTTTTAGACAAGCCATCAAGATCCCTAATTGTTACCCCTCCAATTCTGTCCACTTTCTTCACTTCCTGAATTTTGGCATACAGGCACTTACCGTAATAGTTGATGGGGGGAGGAGGTTCATCTTTTTTTTTTATGTATACTACCCCATTTTTTATGGAACATGGCTGGTCCAGTAAACCCAAGCACTTGTCAGCCTTTAATTCCCCATCCCCCCCTTTTAATAGATTGTAAGTTCTTCGATCGGGGCCCTCAACCTCTTTGTCTCATTTGTAGTGTTTTTTTAAAATGTAATGTCTGGCTTGTCTGTGCTTATACCCTCTATATTGTAAAGTGCTGCGGAATATGTTAGCGCTATATAAAGATTATTATTATTATTATAAAACAGTGATCATTCGGAGCAGTCATGTTCTTGGCTCACTGTGAAAGGGATACCCCGGGGAATTAGACATTATTGTAGCTAGAAAGGTATCTTATTAATTTTTTCCCTAAATGCAAAATGAAGCAACTTGCTAAATATTAAAAATTTTAAGTTTTGTGCTGTAGGTCTGGCAACTCCTTACATAGCTAGCTGCTGCAAAACTAAAAGCAGAGGAAGATGGGATCTATCAGGGCGGGGCGAGTCATGTGTTGTGTCTGCTCTACCCCTTCCTCCAGCATAAGATATAGTTTTCTCTGTTGAATATAACATATCTCCCTACAAACTGCTATTAGGGAGGTAAGGGATCATTCAGAGTCTGCGGAAGACAAGATCATAGAGGCTTTGTAGAGAAAGAGAAGAAAACCCAAGACAGAAACTGCAAAAGGAGGGGGAAAGATCCCCAAACCCGGGCAGCAACCGCAAGGGTAGGGGCTCAAGAAAAGGGCAAAAAAAAAAGTTTAAAACCAAAACCAAAAAACGCTTTGAACCGGGGGATTTTTTCAGTTTTTTGTCCAAAGAGGAAATCATCCAAAGTAGAATCAGCAGAGACAGGTGGGGGGAAAATTTCTACTCCCCCCTAGGTTGTAAATTAAAAGAGAAACTATTTCAGGGAAAGAAAGGTTAGCAAAGGCGGGGCATCCCGGATCACGAGCTCACATCCCGCATGTTTTTGGGAGGGAAACCCCAAAAATAAAAGCCTGAAACAAGTCATTGATCAGAGATTTTTCCGATTGCCAGATTTAGTCGGAAAGGAAATTTTTCCCTAAAATGGGAAAATTTTGGTTTCTACTCATTGGGGTTTTTTTTCCCCCTCTGGGGTCAAAACCTTAGACAACAGGTGAAATGGATGGACGTTTGTCTTTTTTCGGCCTTACAAACTATGAAACTTTGAAGTCTATAAAAAATGAATTGAATTAAAAATTGGATTTTAAAAATTGGCTATGATCGTACTCAGGGAGTGGTGGTAAATGATCCTACCGAGTGGTCCCCCGGGTTATGAGTGGTGGCCGCAGGGCTCAGTATTGGGTTCTATTTTATTTAATGTATTTATTAATGATATCGTGGAAGGGATCAATAGCACGGTTTCTATTTTTGCAGATGACACCAAGCTATGCAGGGTAGTGCAATCTATGGAAGATGCTCATAAATTGCAAGCAGACCTGGACACACTGAGTGCTTGGGCATCCACTTGGCAAATGGGGTTCAATGTGGATAAATGTAAGGTTCTGCATCTGGGTACAAATAATCTGCAGGCATCATATGTCCTAGGGGGAGAAAAACTTGGAGAGTTGCTTGTTAAGATCTGGGCGTTCTTGTAGATCATAGATTACAGAACAGCATGCAGTGTCAATCAGCTGCCTCTAAGGCAAGCAAGATTTTGACGTGTATTAAAAGAGGCATGAACTCGCGGGACAAGGATGTGATTCTACCGCTGTATAAAGCATTGATGCGACCTCACTTGGAATATGCTGTTCAGTTCTTGGCTACAGTTTATAGAAAAGATGTAATGGAGCTGGAGAGAGTGCAAAGACGAGCAACCAAACTTATAAGGGGAATGGAGCATCTTAGTTATGAGGAGAGGTTAGTAGAATTTAACTTATTTAGTCTTGAGAAGACGGCTTCGGAGGAACATGATTTTTATAAAAATTTAAAAAGGGCCCTACAAAAAAAAATGGGAAAAATTATTTCAAGTAAAGCCCCCTAAAAAGAAAAAGGGGACATTCCCTTCGGCTTGAGGAAAAAGGATCTTTCCCCAAAGGGGAGAAAAGCTTTTTCACTGTGAAACTGTAAATCGGGGAAAATAGCCCCCCAGGACGGTCACAGCGGGAAAACAGTTGGGAGTTTCAAAAAAGGCTTAGATAACTATTGAAACAAAGAATATTAATGGTATGTAGCTATGAAAAAATTCTGGATCCTGGTGGTGACGGCTCTGGGGTCAAGAGGGGGGTCCCCACGGGGAGCAGTTTGGTTCTTGCCTTGTGGGTTTAAAGGGCATTAATTGGGGGGAGGTGGGCTTAAAACCCCTTGCCTCCCCCCCCCCACATTTTCCCGCACCCTTTGTGAACTTGATGGACAGTGTCTTTTTTTAAACCCGTACAAATAAAGCTATAAGATTGCATCTGAAAACAACAAACTATTTAACTTAAAACATATGAAAAGATGTTTTTTTTCCATGTAAAAAGGTGTCCAAAATTTCCTTGACGATCTTTGAGGGAAATGCCTGTGGAAAAACCCTGTGGGGGCAGCCAAAGAACCCCTATCGAGCCTCCATGAGGCACCATATTCTCCTCCTAAGCAATGCTTCTAGTGAAGAACATCAGCATAACACAGCATACAATGGCGGGCAAACTTCTTTTGAAAAAAAGGGTTTTAAAAAAAAAAAAAAAAAAGTTTTTTTGCGTCCCCGTGCACAGATTAAAAATAGGCCCAACAGCAAAGTAAATTGTTTCAGTCTTAAATGGTCTGTGCATTAGCCCCAATACCAGTTATCACCTTTTCAGTTTACCATCCAAAATGGTCCTATTTTTCCGCAAAACAGCTTCTAGTCCTCAGGCCTTTTCAAAGGGGGGAGGATATTTCTGGGTCACAGCCATACTCATTGGTGAATCTTTTCTTGTTGGTGACTTCCACTTTTTTACCTGGGACCTCCATGAGACCACTTAAAATCTTCACCACTCGCAAGGCGGATTCGCGAAATGGCACAAATGGGGACCTGGGAGGGAAG
>JAODAL010050022.1:0-27739 GCA_025379985.1 Phyllomedusa bahiana | reverse complement strand
GGGCCCCAGCGGCCTGGAGCCCGGCGAGGGTCGGGGCCCTGCCTGCGCCCCTTAGGGATAGGCTGAGGTAGGCGCCCTAGGCGGTCGCCTACCTTGGCCTACCCGTCGTCCCGGCCCTGTCTACCATCTTCCTCTTGACAATACCTCATAGATTCTCTATGGGGTTAAGGTCTGGGGAGTTTGTTTGCCAATCAAGCACAGTAATACTGTGGTTATTCAACCAGATATTGGTACTTTTGGCAGTGTGGACAGGTGCCAAGTCCTGCTGGAAAATGAAAATTCCATCTCAGCAGAGGGAAGCATGAAGTGCTCTAAAATTACCTGGTAAATGGCTGTGCTGCCTTTGGTCTTGATAAAACACAGTGGACTGACACCAGAAGATGACATGGCTCCTCAAACCATCACTGATTGTGAAAACTTCACACTAGACCTCAAGCAACTTGGATTGTGTGTCTCTTCACTTTTCCTCCAGACTTTGGGACCTTGATTTCCAAATGAAATGCAGAATTTACTTTCATCTGAAAACAACACCTTGGAACACTGAGCAACAGTCCAGTTCTTTTTCTCCTTGGCCCAGGTAAGATGCTTCTGGCGTTGTCTATTGGTCATGAGTGGCTTGACACATGGAATGCGACACTTATAGCCCATGTCCTGGATACGTCTGTGTGTGGTGGCTCTTGAACACTGACTCCAGCAACAGTATACTCCTTGTGAATCGCCCCCAAATTTTTGAATGGCCTTTTCTTAACAATCCTATCAAGGCTGCGGTTATAACGGTTGCTTGTGCACCTTTTTCTACCACACTTTTTCCTTCCACTCAACTTTCCATTAATGTGGTTTGTCACAGCACTTTGTGATAAAACAGCTTCTTTTGTGGCTTACCCTCCTTGTGGAGCATGTCAATGATTGCCTTCTGGACATCTTTCAAGTTAGCAGTCTTCCCCATGATTGTGTCGCATACTGAACCAGCCTAATGGACCTTTTACAAACACTTAGGAAGCCTTTTGCAGGTGTTTTTGGTTAATTATTCTAATTTTCTGAGATAAATGACTTTTGGGTTTTCCTTGACTGTAAGCCATAGTCATAAAGATTAACATAAATAAACACTTGAAAAAGTTAGCTCTGTTTGTAATTATTCTATATAATATATCAGTTTAACTTTTTGAATTGAATTACTGAAAACAAACCTTTTGGCTGATATTCTAATTTTCTAATATTTTAGAATATTCTCATATTCTATTGAGAAGTACCTATAAGTTTCCCATGGTGGCTGACACAGAGCATACTCATAAGCTGTGAACTTCAGTAGACTGAAGTTGATCTGCTTGCATTCTGTTTCTAGTATCTAACTCAATCTTCTTTTGAGTTAGAGCTCTGTTAGTCTTAATTTATTTGGTTGCTCTAGTACTGCCCTCTGTTTGTGTTTCAGTGTGTTCTATGTTTCAGTTCTTTTTCATAGTTCTGTGTTCTGTTGGTTAGGGTCTGAATAGCTAAGGGACATTAGTGAAGACATCAACAGGGATACATTAAGGCTTTACATTAAGGATACATTAAGGGTTCTGGGGCTTAGGAGGAGTGCTAGGGACAGATTTTCAGGGACAATCACAAAACTCAGGAGAGAAGAAAAGAATAGTCTCTCCCCTTGGTATCACACAACACAGCTACCTATAAGTCTTGGGGAGAAATAGTTGATCAGTTGAAGTGCACATAGGTTCTGCTCCAGGACAGGAGCTTCACAGACAATCCAAAAATGCAAAGCAACTTTGCGGATCCAGCACTCCCATTCCGTAAAGTTGCTTTGCATTTTTAGGGACAACTTGTCATGAGAATCAAATATTGCTTGGTGTCTTGCTTCTGGTTCAAGTAATTTATCATTGCATCTCCATCTGTCTTTGATGTCGTCCATCTTACTGTCCATCATCTAATAGTAAGTGCCTACAGCTATTTTTGATACATACTTAACATGTACATATAACGTTCATGCTACTGTTGGTTGGCTTCATTCTATTTTAAGTTCAGTTTGCCATCTTTGTCAACCAGGGTTGTTACAGTCAGCTGATATCAGAATCCACTGAGCTTTGAGACAAATAGGTGATCCGGATGAAGATTTCTCATGCCTTGTCATGCTGATTGTAGGCCAGACACTGTGGCCAAATTTATATTTGGTATGGGTCTTCACTTAAATCTAGAGACAATATTAATTCAGACAATGTTTTGAGATTATTTCCAAAGGATATGTTTTATCCAGATACACTTGAATAATAAAAAAAAACTATATCTAAAAGGTAGAGAAATAAGTGTTGCATATTTCCACCTGTGATCTTGTTTCTTATTGTGGTTGCATCAAATTCACAGTAATACAGCAGATATCCAGTGAACAGTATAAGGGTTACACAACAGTAGGGAGATAAAAAAAATAATTTACATATAATGAGAAACAATGGAGGAAATTGATAAAAACTATGACAAAGAAGTAATGGATCACTCAGTTGTAACCACTAATCAGATCATTTTATTTTGTTTTGTAATCTATACCATAGTAGTAAAGCTTGAAAGGTAACACTTACCATTTCCCTTTGATCTAGTTCTAATACCTGTCTCCCATACATGAATAATGTATTTTCTTCAGTATAACAGTAGAATGACACAGTTCTTCAGCATATCCCAAATAAAGTTTCTAGGGTGAATAAATACATATTTGATAGATTATAGACAGTAGATAAAATTTATAATTGTGTGCATATAGAACAGGTATGGAGTTATGAAAGTCAAAGGCAGAAAATAATAACTTTTTAAACATTACATATAAATCTGAAGATGTAAGATGGTATTTAAATAGCCTGGATCTATTCCAGTGTTCTTTTTGCTAGAAGTATTAACATGCAGATGGTTGAAGATTAATATGAGTAGAACAAGATCTTTAGTTCATTGGTGCTTACATTGATATATAGCAGCATATGATGGATCACTAAAACATATTTATGGTAATTTAAAAGAAAAAAGTTCCATTACAGCAGATATAACCTCTAAACCATATTCATATTAGAATAAGCTAAGAGTTCTGAGTCTTTTTAAATCAAAGTATACTACCATCTTTGTGACTTTTCAGAAGCATCAAACCTAGCTCCCTTCTGGGAACCCTCATTTATTAGTCGAGAGATTTTCCAACGAGCTTGCTCTTGCACACCCGACTCATCTATTTACTGCTTTATATGTATACAATTAGATTTTTCTCCTGTAGGGGCCTCTGCATGAGAAATGAATTACTGAACAAAATTTCCCATAACAGCTAATCACCATGAAATCTGGAAGCCACACCAGCTTTGAGCAGCTGATCACTTGTTGGCTGTTGTCAGGGAAAGGATTGTCTTAAATTTGGGATACCATATGCAATCAGTTCTAGTTTTTGAGACATTGGGCAACATTATAATGTTGGCAAACGGCCAGTTTAAAGCTTTAAGGCAGTGTAGAAGCGGCAGAATGTTTAAACTGTTTTCGCGTTCTCATACGGGGGTATTGTAGTGAAATTTTGACAAGTCTAGGTGGCCACCCCCTTTTAAAACCGGGGTCTGGCTGTTCTAACTCCTGCCCCTGATTTGGTGTCAAAGTTTCATAAGTGTGTTATTTTATGTGGGTGCGAGCCCCCAGAACCCCCTTTAAAACTTTGACCTTTAAAAAAAGTGTTTTTGGTGTTTTCAAAGGGCATTTTATTGCGCAAAGTTTGAAGTGCCCCGTTATACATTTTATTTGGTCAAAGTACCAAAAACGCTGTTGCCAATAAACAAAACTAGCATGGCTTGAAATCCTTTCACAGTGCAAGGCTCATTGAGTAAGATGTGAGTTGAGGATTGCCATTTCCAATAAAGGGCACTGGAAAGTTCCAGCTCTTTTCCTATAAACCTTTTAGAATTTTTTTAATATAAGTCAGTTTATCATTAATAATAATAATTGTCAGTAGTAGCACTTCAATATTATTATTTATTATGAGAGAAAAAATCTGCAAAATTTAGTACCGATAGGCTAAAAAAATGAATAAAATAAAAGAAAAAGTTTTTGCCAAAAATTAGGAACCTATTATTGGTATAGTATCTAGGTTCACATGAAAACCACACTTAAATGGCCACTAAGGGCGACATGTCAGAAAAGAGGTGCCTCCATGCCAATTTTAAGGCGCATTAAATAAGTGTGTATGCCCCTGATAAAATGAACCTGTAAAAAAAATCTTATTCTGTATCCCTTGCATAGTATAATTAAGTCCCTAAATAGGCGCATAAAAAATGAGGAATAGCATATCTTTTGCTGCATAGTAAGGGATTGCGCTGACAAATATGCCGAAGCGCCCCCTTGATACCGGGTGTGGATCCTAGGGCCCCCCGCAGGCACAGAGGCAGATGCTGGCAGGGGGTACCCGAAGTCAGGTCTGGGTACTGGGGTGAAAAAAGGTTTTGCTGCGTGAACATAAGACGAACCAGATAGGTCCAGAAATTATTTAGCAGCAGGTGTACAGCGGGAAAATAAGCAGAAGGACAATAATGAGTCAGCGCAGTACAGCAGTTAAGGGGGTCAAGCTCTAGCTGAGGACAAAACAAAAGACAAGGCCCCGAGGGGGAAGCCCCTTAAGAACCAGAGGTCACAGGTCATGGGCCGGACCAAAGGCCCGCTGACTCCTTAAGTATCATCCCTGCCGCGCGCGTCCCCCGAGGGACCCCGTGTGCGCACGGAAGACCGGAAGCCTGGAGGAACCCAGGAGACGAGACCTGCAAACAGGAGCTGGGACGGTGGGTGAATAGGCCAGAAACACCAGAGACACGGGCAGCTGAGGGTCCTAGCAGGGGCCGCAGCGTGAACCGGACAGTCCCCCCCCCTTAACCCCTCCCCCCCCGGGGTGCCGGTACCCACAAAACGGTTTGGGGTAACCACCCCCTCCTCGGTATCCCGGGAATTCGAGAGGGGGGTGCCCAGGGCCCGGGGAAACTTCTTGGCCCTGGGAAAAAAGCAGAAACGTAGGGGGGGTGGGGTGGGGGGGAGCAGGGGTGTTTTTTGCAGACCAGAGGCTCTTTTTTGCCGATGTGAATCTTCCCCGGGCCAGCAAACAAAGGGGCAAGAAACGGGGGGGCAGGGTGTCCAGATAGGTGGGTTTGAGGCATGGAGTGCAATGCTTGCCCTTTGGACGACTTCACCCGTTCGCCAATCCAGGGGGTGTGAAGTGGAACCATGGAAACCCCGAAAAGCTGGAGAGAAGACTTGGCAGGCGTAAAAGGAGATGTCCTCTTGGGGGGAACCCCCAATTTGTAGAACAAGGTTGGGTTTGGAACTGGACTGGCTCTTCAGGTCTCCCTTTAAGGTAAAAAACTAGGGGTCTCCCCCAGAGGGAAAACAGGCGGGCAGAATTCTCCATTAGGGAGGGATGGATGAAGTTCTCGGAAGACCCGGAGCCCAGAAGGGGGGACTTCAGAGCTCACCAGATAAAAACGTAGGTACTGGGTGGTTCAAACGGGGAGCAGGCCCCCGTTATTCAGGGTAATTCACCCAAACCCCTGGGCTGAGGTTTCGGGGCCAGTGGGCGGGTGGGAGTTCTTTAGGGAAAAGAGGGTACCCCCGTAGTACAGGCACAGGTTTTTTAACCGCTCGACGGGGGGGCCCTTCCCTGTGGTGAGTGAGTCCGGTTGACCTCCTAGGTCATCTTTGGGAAAAAGCAGGGGTCAGGGAAGGTGGGTCGAGGTTTCAGGGCAAGGCGAGGGGAAAACTTTCGGGACGAGAGGACACAGGCTGTTTGGGAAACTTATCCCCTCCGAAAACGGATGTCGATCCGGGTAGCTAGAGCGATAGGTCTCCCGGGTGGTAGGTGATCACGCCAGCCAAAAGTTTCCCTTTATGCGTCATCAAGACCCCCCCAGAACGCGCAAAAGGGCCTCGTTGTTCCGGGAAGCTCAGGGCCAGAGTCGGAACTGGATGGCATACTGGCCCCCGTAGAAAAGCCTTGACGAAAGGGCAGAGACGATGCAGTGGGTGTTTGGGCCCCGGGAACTCGAAAACCTTTCTGAAAACAACCCGGGAAATCCTGGAGGCCCCTGTCGCGGGTCCCCTTTCTCCCAAAAAGGTGCGGCCCAGGCCCGGTTCACTGACAGCAGGCTAATGATAAAAGGGCCCTTGGCCCGGGAGAAAGGAACTGATGAGCAGGACCCCAAAAAAGGATGGTGCATGGTTGAGGAAGCCCGAACGTATGAGGGTCTCCAAAAAAAGGGCAGGCAGAGGCAAGTGCGGCTAGGACTGGGGCTGGCAGAGGAGGCGGAGCCACGGGTGGGGAGCAGGTGTGATGCCGTGCAGACATGACTTCGTCCAACGGGGGTGATGGGCTCAGCATACGGAACAAAATTGCTCCAGGTGGGGGCCGTGGTTTAACCCCAGCTACCAGGTCAGGCAGAGTCATCCCCGGGGGGCCCTATTTTATGGTCAGTTCGTACTGTAAAAGGATTCCTGCGAAATATGCCCAAGCCCGCCCCTTTATTCCCGGGGGGGGATTCAGGGCCCACCGCAGGGACAGATGGCAGTGCTGGCAGGGGTAGCCGAAATGCAGGTCTGGGTAATTGGCTGATAAAAGGGTGCTGCAGTGAACATAAGACAGAATCCAGATAGGTGCCAGAAAAAATATTTAGGCCGTGTACGAGGGTAAAAGCAAAAGGGAAAAAATGAGCACAGCAGTACAGCATTAAGGGGGGGGGCAAGTCTAGCTGAACAAACGAATGACAATGGCCAGAGGGGAGGAAGTCCTTAAGAAGCCAGAGGTCAGGTCACTGGGCCGGACCAAGGGCCGTGATCCTTAAGATCATGCGTGCCCGCGGTGCCCCTAGAGGGGGCCCGTGTGGCCAGGAAGACCGGAAGTGGGGAAGCCATGGAGCTGAGACCCGCAAACAGGAGCTGGGACAGGTGGGTGAATAGAGCCAAAACACCGAGACAGGGCCGCTGTGGGCCTGCAGGGGCCCAGGGGAACCGTGACCCGAAATTTGATGTGGTACTGAGGCGCATTCAAAAGTGTTGTGCCTGGTGTATAATGCGCCCCAGTTTTTTTGGGGTTTCGACTTCCCCTTTTTATAGAGAATAGGGCGTCAACAGTTTTTTGGCACAAAATATACCAAAAAATAGTGCAGTACCAATCAGACATGTAAACATAATTTGAATAAATAAACAGTACAAGTGATTATAGGAAACTTTGTAATATATGCTATCAGAGACAAAATGCATAGTTTGTCACACTCTAGACTAGTTTTTTTTTTTTTACTCACCTTTGAAACAAAAGGCATTATTCCCTCAAAAAAACCTGTTAAAACCCATTTTGTGTTGACTGAGTGATCAGGTTACATGCCGTCCATAGAATTTTATGCAGAGAGGAGGGGTATGAAGGCAATGTGGCTGAGGAGAGACAGAGGCAAAAAAGAAACACACAAGGACACTAAGAAATGTCTAAAAACTATTTTATCTCACTGTTAATTCACAGTCTAATAGTTTAAGTTCAAGGAGTCTAATATCTGGCATAGTAAAATGAATGGAAACTCTCCTAAACATGAGGATTGACCACCTCAAAGTCAACACCTTATTGAACCCACAAAAGATGACTTTATACTGTAGAGGGAAGATCATGTCAAACTAATCTCATTGATTTTTGTTGTCCCAAAAAGTATTGGATGAAGGCAGGTTGTGGATATCACCTATTTTAGCAAAAGTTTTTATAGCTACAAACAAAGAGCTGATAAAGAACTTATTGAAAAATTGGACTTTTTCCAATTAGTTTAATGGATTTGCACGATTTAAAAAAAAAAAAAAAATAGTAGGCAATCGCTCACCAGTAGTTCTTCTCTAGTTATAGTCCGCATAAAGTCCCTCCACGCACGGTGCACCAGGGAGGTGAATATCCGGCTGTAGATATCCCAGATCAGAACAGGGTAAAGATAAGCTGAACTCTAGCACTCATGCTCAGGATATAAGGTTGATTACAAAAGATGCACTTTTATTGAAAAAACTTTAAGAACAAAACATAAAAACAAGTAAACGCTGCTTGGTTTACGCGTTTCAAGCCTATTAGGTTGGCTCTAAGTCGTTACGACTAAGTCGTTAATCGTTACGACTAAGAGCCGACCTAACAGGCTTGAAACGCGCAAACCAAGCAACGTTTACTTGTTTTTATGTTCTGTTCTTAAAGTTTTTTAATTAAAAGTGCATCTTTTATAATCAACCTTATATCCTGAGCACAAATGCTGGAGTTCAGCTTATCTTTGAACGATTTAAAGTATACATTTCAGAGTGTTGTTGTTAATGTATGTTATGAAGAAATAGTAGTTGCTGTACAGCAAGGTTCTGTTGTGGATATTTTTTTATTGTATAGCAAATAAGAAGATGTAAAAAGGTATGGTATGCCAGTTTGTTGATAAGTGTGTAATGAGGTTAAGATTCCTGGCGGTCTCTATAAAATGTGAAAGTATTTATCTGTCTGGAAAAATGGTCAAATGGAAATGGCTGTTTGCCACTTTGGAAAGTGGTTAAGTGCTTGTAATTGAACCTATTACATTTATGGTGCATAGATTAAACATACACCTGTAATGAGAAACGGAGTCAAAGGCGCACAAGGTCTTTGAGGTGTGGACATTTGTGCAGCGTGGAGTAGAAACGGATGACATGTAAGTATATAGTACAAAAGGTTTAAGCAATACTTGTGGATGGGAAGGCAAAGATCAGGGCTAGCAGATTTAAGTCATAATAATAATCAGGCATTGGGTCAGGGCAGGCTGTAGACAAGAAGAAAAGTTGTCTAGAAAGCCTGGTCAGAATGAAGAAGTCATTAACTGTTATAACAGTGTTGTTCACTAACCTATTCAGGAGTGTCCCTTAATATAGGTCACATTTAGAAACCAGGTCAGAGGTACTCTTTATAAAGGTTATGATTAGCAAGCGTACATGGGGAAAGAAGGTAGTAGTGTGCACTGGCCCTTTGACTGGACCACAGCAAGGTAGAGAAAGATGTGGGTGCTGGCATAAGACAACAAAGATGATAGAATCACCCAGTTGAGAGAAAAAAAAGTGGTAAGCACTCGACTCACTCATTCCACTTGTCCATTTATTTGAGAATAATAGGCTGAAGAGAAGTACACCTTCATCTACATCAGACCACAAGTAGTATGCCAAAATCTGGAGTTTAACTCCACATCTCAGTCCAAAGCAATCTGTCAAGGTAGTTCATGCAAACAAAATATATCCTTAAAGCAGTGGATAGAAAGAAGATAAGGTTGGAAATGAAGTTTGCATTTTAGGGAGACAGTCCTTTCTCCAATTGTACCCAGATCATGACATAGTTGGAGGAAGGAGGTAAATCAATATCAAAGTCTATTGTGATGTACAATCATTGGACACAGGCAAATGTCGAGTGAGGACTGCTGCTTTCTGGTACAACACTTTATTACACACACAGACTGAACATGCAACAACACTATCTTTAAAATTGCTAAATTGCTATATTCTGTAACAAGAAGGGATAGTGACTAATAGTCATGGGAGATACATTTTAGAGACTTGTAGACTATTGTATGTCTGACGAGCTTGAAATAATGCTCCTAAATGAATATTTGTTTCATAAGAGGGACGCAATTCTTCAAAGTCATATGACTACCTGAGACCAGACAATCATGGTCAGTGATAAAATGAGACTCAGAGACTTGGTCAGTTGCATTAGATGAGCAGGATAGAGTATCTGTCTTGATGTTCTTCGTTGTCAGCCTGAAATTAGGCAAAGGGTTAAAACATGAAAAAAAGACAAATCAAGATGCTTGCAAAGGGTTTAGACAATGATTTAGATGATGAGCAGACTGGAGGTGCAGAAGATTTTTTGATTTAATAGTGAGCTACGTCCAGTAGATGATGTCAATCTATAAGAATTAATTTAATCATCATCAATGACTTGGTTTGTTAAGTGTATAGTTTTTCTTTTTTTTTATTTTTTTTTATGGGGATTAGGTTTTATGAAATAAATCACAAGCTTAGATTTTGTCATTGCTATTATATTAGCAAAGAAGAGCACCATCTTCCACTGTAGATGTTTCAACTTTTAGGTAGAAGGGTATAGACGGATTTGGATAATGTAAAACTGTATGGCATAAAATTGGCAGACGGTCTTTTCAGCTTCAAAAGTCCTTGTTGACCTTTAGGGTGAGAATGGTAATGATAATCACAGATTGAAAAAATGTGGAATTAATAGATGATAACAGTTAGCAAACCCCAGTAAATGCGAAACATGAGATATATAGGATGGGGTCAGCTGAGCAATGCAAATTGTTTCCTGGGGGTTCATGAGTAAGCCTTGATCAGAAATCACATACCCAAGAAAAGTCTGAATGTAACATTTAAATACGCTTCTCAAGCTTGATTCTCCCTTATACCCCTGTATGGCTCAAAATTGTTTAAATAGACCATCCCACAGTCATGTTGATAATATATTCTTTAAATACTGCTAATGAATTGCAAAGACTAAAAGCCACTCAAAATGTCCATGTTGAATGTTGAAGGTTGTTTTCCACTAGTCTCACTCAAAAATGTGAAAAGTTCTATGCCCCTCACAGATATAAATTTGCGAAAATCTTGGTACTCTGAATCCTATCAAATAATTCAGAGATCAAAGGCAGGGAGTATTAATTTTTGACAGCAATTTTTGCAGGTTCCTACATTCAATAATTTTGGTCCTAAGGAGCAACAACAGGTGGGGGAATAAGTAGCAACTCACAGTAGCCCTTTAAATCTGCAATGACCAGTAAGCGCATCCATTAGGAGGGCAATGAAGACTGAAGCTTGGAGTAGGGTTGACATAGGAGGCAGCTTCTAGTCTGAATATTAAGTCTGACAGGTTCATGACACAAATCATATTAATTCCTTTATATTAATAAGTCATATTTATATAGCATCTTGCTATCATTTTATGCATATTTTTCTCAGGCTTAAGAATTTCCAGTTTGTATTGTGGTTTAGTGTGACATTTATATAAATTTAGCATATGCTTGCAGGCTCAAACATGTAGAGCTCTCTTCAAATTCTCATACATTTACTGTATGTGCCAATTTTATGCAAAGCTGTTGGAAAAATAACTGTGCCCCTCTGTGCTTTCCTCTCCATGAATTCTTAGTGCAACAAAAATGTTTCATTAATGCAGCACAATCTGCAACAGAAGCAGATTATTACCTGAAGTATAGGTTTTCTTAGGAAACAGGGACTAAAAAGTTACAGCCCAAATGAATGACAACCTGTATCATGCCTCCATTAACACAGACAACATAGAAGCAGAGACTCTAGCTTGTAGCCTTATAGTTAAATGTAGCATAAAAAATTCACATATCTTCAGGGATATACAATAAATTATATATATATATATATATATTTATATATATATATATTATATATTAATTTATATATATTATATATTTATATAAATATACATAATATATATTTATATTTATATATATATATATATATATTATAATATCATATATATATATATATATATATATATATATATTTATTTATTTTTTTTTTTCAGTATATGCTATTTTTATATGTGGAGTCTGATCACATAAATTGGTAGAACAATTCTCTAAAGGACTCCGGTTACCAATACCTAACTGGGAAGTCTGACCTTAAATTTTTTTTTAACTACGGTATCTATCTATGAGGGTAAATTCTCAAAAAAATATTAATTTTTTGTTTATCTTTGATTTGCTGATTTGCTTTACTTCTGAGCTGGTTTTTCTTATAAAATTATTATAGAAAAAAAGGTATGCCAGAATAGTAGTGGTTTATTAAGAACACCTGTGCTTTATGAGGAAATAACGGCAGGACTCTGAAGGATCCATTAGTTTTAGTGACAGTGTTATTGATCGTCTATCGCAAAGTATATTTCATCAGGCCTGAAAGCCGTAGCACCATGTAATTGGTTTAGGTAAATGAGATTCTCTCCTCATGCATCTGGAAGAGCTTATCTGGCTTGATATTACTAATACAGTGGCTGCCTAGAATCCATCCTCCAATGTCTGTGCCTGGAGATTCTCATTTTGCGATTTTCTTCTAATTGTGTCTTTATTGTCAGCAAAAATAAAAAGGTTAAAACGGTTAATGTTACATTTTGATTTAAACGACTGTAACTCAATTGTTCATCACTTAAAACAGCAATAGTTTATAACCTGGTTAAATTAGTATAAAGCATAATTTTAATTTAAAGAATACAAGAATGTAGAAATGGATACATTTATATAGTCTATTTAATTTATGTAATTAGATAAACCATTCTTAGAAATAAGGTAAATAAAGATCCTTCCAGGATCCATGTTCCAGTCCAAAGTAATCTGTTGAGGTAGTCCATGCAAATAAAAGATAAGTTTAAAGCAGTGGGTAACTAGCAGGTAAACTAATGGTTTAGTTTATAATATTGAAAATGTATGATCAAAGCTGAGTGAAAACTAATAACTTTTCTAAATAAATAGAATGTTGACAAGAGCTACAAGAATTTTTAATAATTCCATGATGCATAGTAAAATCACAATATTATTATACCCATAATGAGACCTAAAAACAGTACTTCCCAAAGTGTCTGATACCATCCCTGAGGGTCAATGAATAAGCAGGGGGGCAGTAGTATTCCTGGTGCAGTTGGGGGGCTTTGAATAAAAATAAGGGGGTAGAGTAGGCATTCATCAAAATAAGTGAAGGAAATGTTGAAAAAACATTAATAAATGTTGTAAAACATAGAATTGAGGGTGTTTTCCAACTTATTTAAAATGACTTATAAAAATTATACATTATTTTCATGTTTACAGAGCAAGAAGTGATGATGTTTGATTTCCCTTTCTGCCATGTTGGGGTAGGTGGGTAGGCAGCTGTGCTCTTTTTGCGGAGGCAAGTGGGGGGCTCAAAATCTGTTAGGGAAGGAGGGGAGGCAGCTCTTTCTCTGTCATTTTAAGCGAGTGACCGGCTTCTGCTCTGTTAAGGGAGGCAGACTGGCAACTCTATCTGGCAGCTTTAACTTGGCAGCTAACACCTCAATTATTATAGAAAATAGCAGAGGGGAGGGGAGATTTTGTCCTGTATTGTCCCACAATGTTTTGCAGTTCTGGTGTTATACAGCAAATCGCATTATAAATTTGAATTTCTTTAAAGGGGTTGTCTCACTACAAAGATTAGCTTTCAACATGTAGGGAACATTAAGGGCCACATGTATGAAAACTGTCTAGGTCTAAAACTCACTTTGTTACCAATAGCAACTAATCAGAGTGCCCTGGAACAATTAAAGGGAAGCTCTGATTGTTTGCTATGGGCAACACAGTGAGTTTTAGACCTAGACAGTTTTCATACATGAGGCCCTAAATGAACACGTTTTCCAAATATATTGCTTAGTTCATTTTTTTTTAAGACGCTACAAATGATTTTTTCACCTTCTGAGGGCTTTCAGGTTTCTCTAGTTACCTGTTTGCTTGTTCTCCCCTGCTGTTTGTCAGTCACACAGGTTGCAGCAAAGGACTGCTGGCAGTCTGAGAGTTTGTGTGTTATCTGATCTTTCAAACAAAAGACACTAATTACTACTGTTTACTTTAGCTCTGAAGCTTCTCTGGGCCTGGTAGCAGTAGATTGTTTATATAATCTAAACTAATTAGCAGAAGTCTGAATACACAGAGCTCATATGCTAATTACACACAGCTTGGCCAGGAAGTGACAGGATGCATGAAAGAAAGCTGCTGCTGGCTCTATGAAACAGTAGGATGAGACAACCCCTTTAAAACACTCTCCGGATCAATTCCCATTTAACACATTTGGATGTTTTTTATGTGTCTAATAACACTATCAATCTGCCACCCTTGTTTATTATATTATAGGAAATTATCAGCCATCTACAAGGGTCACATGAGTTATAAAATATCTTCAGTGATTATTTGTTAATGATCCTATTGTTTCCTCACATTGATGTCTCATGTTCAATCTTTTTACCAATATTTCATGTAAACTCTTCTATGTTTGTTATGAAATTAAATGTTAAGTTTTAGTCCTACATATTTTCAGTGATTGCCCTCTTCAATCTACCTGACAATTTTCTTTTTAGCAAGTTAATATTAAAATAAGTAATATATCAACCATAATACTTTAATTTACAGAGTGCAGGGATGGGCACAACAGGAAATCCTTCAGGTGCCATTCCAACCAACAGCTATAGAGTAGAAAGTCATGTCAAAGAGAGGAACATTGTATTGGTAACTTCACCTGTACAGCTTAGTAACATGCCACCATTTTTTTATTTCCTGTGATTATTAGGATCAGGGAATAACTAGAATTCATAGGCTATATAACAAAATGAAACGGACACCTACTACCTAGAGACAGAAAAGTGGAACAGCAGTGTACGTAAGAAGCAATAATTAGAGATAAGTATAATATGATCATGCAATAAAAACCCACATAGCAGCACTAGATAGCAGAAAGCTACCAACTTGTTATTTCCCATAACAAGGTATAATATTTTAGCACATTAGTGTCCCCCAATATGTGGACATTATATTAGCTATGATAACACCTGTGGATCTGTAGTCCACAGAGCACCATATATATCAATGAAAAGGATAGGTTTTAACCACTTCTGAAGTAAATGCATAATGTACTTAATAAAGTAAAGTATGATTAGTAATTGTGGTATGAAAAGACAAAAATGTCAGAAAATAGCTTGTTGTATAAGAATATTCAACTGACAAAATGTCACAGCATCATGTTTGATCTCCGAATTCAGAGCATCTAGCAATATTTCATATGTAGAATATATAGTTTTTGGTTACAATAAATTATTAAAAAATCAAAATTTAATTCTTAGTGGTGGTATATAGAATAATTAATATGGACAATTGCCAGGTGTTCTTGCCCCCCCCCCCCCAAACCACATGTCAACTTGCTAAGCCATGGCCACCATGGGAGAGTGGTTGTGGCAGACCATTATACCATTAACGGTTAGGAAAGGGGGCCAGTGGTTAATGGTCCTTGCAGTCGAGTACTTCCAAACCAAGCAAGCTCAGACTTTCTGATAGTCTGATTTGCCACGGGCACAGCAGCAGGCATAGAAGAGAGGGAGTCTGGATGTTGAGGTTTCAAGAGAAATAATATCATTATCACAATTTCTCTCTTTCCCTAATAACACCTCACTTTCTATGTCTATATACCATTTTGCACAGAAGATTAAGACTAATAGCTGCAGGGTAGAGACTGAAAAAATGCTAAAGGAATGGTAAACTAAAGTGACATTAGATTCTATTCTTATTTGTTCAAAGCTGTAATATGAGGTATACACAAAACTGTTACTTAGTAGTCAAGATAATCTTTTGGTACAGGATGAAGAAGAAAGAATCTTAAAGGGGTTGTGCACTACCTCCTTCTTCGATGCGATCTACACACATTGACAAAATTGTTGGTACCCTTCTGTTGCAGAAAAAAACCTGCAATAGTCATTGAATTAACGTCAAAAGTAATAATGCATTTAAATTGACTTAAAATCAACTATTGACATTAAATTTGAATTGTGATTCGAATTATGGTAGCCCTAGAAAAGATTGAAAATAATTTGATCATAGGAACATGTTAAACTAAGTTGTGCAATGGTGTCTTCAAACTTGTAATCAGTCAGTTTGCTTAAAAGTATTCACTGTGCTGTTTGGAATCACGGTGTGTACTACACTGAACATGGTCTAAACAAAGGTAGAGAGAAAGTTGTTAAAGGAGTTTAGAAAGAATATTATAGACAACATGTTCAGTCATGTTTTGGGGCTACTTTGCTGAATCTGGCACTGGATGTCTTAAATCTGTGCAGGGTACAATTAAATCTTAAGACTTTGAAGGTATTCGAAATGTGGTGCCCAGTGTCAGAAAGCTTGGTCTCATGGGTCCTTCAGCAGGATAATGACCCAAAACACAGCTAAAAACACATCCAAGTATGGCCAAGAGCAAAGCATTGGACTATTCTGAAGTGGATTCTATGATCCCTGATCTAAATCCTATTGAACAGTAGTCTGGAATCTGGAGTAGGCACCCTTCACACCAAAGACAGCTGGAGCATTTTTCTCATGAGGTGTGGGCCAAAATACCTGGGGCAGAAGTCTCATTAAGGCTATGTGCACACTGCTTATTCACGCTGTAATTGCGGGACGGATTTCGCCCGCAGTTACGGCGTTTGTATGGGGGCGGAGGGGCCGGCAGCTCACCGGTCCCATAGACTTTCATTATCCATGGCGCGTATCCTGGCGGGATAATGTGCATGTCACTTTCTCCCCACTCGCTGTATTTCGCGAGCGGAGAGAGGAGATGGAATCCATAGTTCTCTATGAGAACTGTGGATTACCGTAATGACAGGGACAGATTTCAGCCCTATTTGCGCGCAGTACAGTGCGCAATACAGTCTGAAATCCGTCCCAAAATCAGCCGTGTGAACATAGCCTAAGAGTTAAAGGAATTGTTTGTTTATAATGATTGTCTCAAAAAGGTTGTGCAAAAAATGTTTTACTCCCTTAATGCAGTATCAAGTACATGGACATCATCTGAAGGAGATATTTAGCGCAGATAAACGTACATATATGTGATTCAGATCCTTAAGGCACAGGACATGAGAGCCTTTATGTGACTGGCAGCTGGGCTTCCATAGTAACTGCGAGGTCCTAGATTACTCCAATCCTGATTGATTAGCCTTTCAGATGTCTTGAATACAGCATCTTGATGGTTTAAAAGAAAATGTGTTTGTAGGCCATAGTGGGTTGCCATCACTATATGTCTACTCGGCTATGCTCAGAAGGGGTTATTTTCCTTATTAGGGAGAGGCAACAGGTAGGTGTGAAGACTTGTAAGCCATGGTTGCTCCATAGAAATTTAAATATATTCAAATAACCTGAAGAGAAAAGAGCTAGGAACTCTGAACCACCTATTGAATGCAGGGCTCTCCAAGTCGCTGAGCCTTACAATTTGATTGGCAGTACATCTAAATCAAACATTTACCTGCAGAAAGCTGTTTTATGGGTTTGCCCCTCAACTCTAGTTCTCAAGGTCCACCAACAGGTCAAGTTTTCAGGATTTCCTCAATGTTGATAGGTGATACAATTATTGTTAGTGCATTCTGCACAGGTGATATAATTATTGTCAGTGCATTCTGTGGGAGATCCTAAAAACATGACCTGTTGTTGGATCTTGAGGACTGGAAATGAGACTAGACATAGCTAAAAAATGGTAACGTTCCTCATTAAGAGAGGCACCATGTAGGTATGTAGAGATGTATAGCGCCATAGGAATTGAAGACTTTTAAACTTATTTTAATATATTTACTTTTCAGTGTAGTAACCATGGCGTATAGTGTCATAGAAGATCACTAAAATTATGATATACTGTACTATATATGGTATTTTCAATAAAGATACTGATTTTTCAAGTCTCCTAAGGGGACTAAAAATACTGTACAGTAAAAAAAAGCTCCCCCCCTTTTAAAATTTTTTCAGTTTTTTGTAAGTTGAATGTTTTTTAAAAAATGAATGTACTTTTTTTTTAACAAAAAAAAATAAAAGGGGTTTATTTTTACCCCAAAAGGGCTTTGAAAATATAATTAATCTCCACAAAACAAACAAAAACCCAGATATATGGGCCCTTAAAAATGTGACAAATGAAAAAGCCCCAAAAATTTTTGTTCAAGGTAAAATTAAAAAAAAAAAGAAACCCCCTTTTTTAAATCTCCCTGGCCCAACCAAAAACAGAAAGGGGAAATGTTCACACGGGCTTATTTTGGGGGGAACATTTTTGGCCGGGCCTTTTATGCTTAAAAAACGGGCAAAATGCCCCGCAATTTGGTGACCCCATAGCCCCCATATAAAACTATGGGTTTAGGGCCCCCTTCCCCCCCCGCGCATGCAATATGTTTGGGTATTGAAACATGGGGGGAAAGATAAGTCCCATGCCCAATTTTCCCCGGGTTACGCGCCACAAGTAAAAAATTGTCTATGGGGCCGGGGGCCTGCGGGTCCTCCTGTGCTTCGGGAGTACGCCCGGATCAGAAAACGACTCCCAAATAAACCACGTGTTGCGGGCCGAACTTTTTAACAGGGCCCAAATAACGCCATGTGAACATACCCTTAATCCAAAACTATGCATATCTGCAAATTATTTTTTAAAAAGGGAAAGAGCATTCCATTTTTTACAATTTTTTAAAAGGCTTTTTTTTTTTTGTATTTCAACAACGCAAATTTCCTGGGGGCCGGGTTTTCTTTGTTTTAAAAAAAATTTTAAGAACATTTTAATTCTTTTGTTTGTTTTCCCAAACCACGTGGAAATCTACTATTGCTCCAAGGGATGGCAAAAACTTTTTTGTAAAAAAAAAGGGGGCAAAACTTTTGGGGTTTTGGGGTTTTTTAAGGGGCGGACCCCAAACCCAAAAAACCAGATAAAATTTAATGGGATTTCTTTTCTGACTGAAAAACGAGGGAAGAAAATTTAAAGAGCCAAAATTCCACATGCAGTACCATGTGAAATACTTGTTGAAATCGCAACGTCTGGCACTCTTTTCAAAGGCAGAATCCAAAGAGTAAATTTTACTTGTTGTGTGTACGGATTCTTAGAAATATAGAAATAATTTTGCAGTGGTTCCAGCATATAGACCAGAGTTGTACAGAATAATTCTATAGGTTTTTTACCTCCACATAGTGTCAATACTGAAAAGGGTCCCACACTTGTTTATTCTTGGTTGGTTGCGCTTGAATATAAAAAAATAGCTGCATAAGCTAAAATCTCAAGTCTTTTGATTATATTACTTACAAAGTTAAAACAAAATGGGTTTTTGCAGATTCATTACATTTTTGGGAAATATTAAAAATGCTCAAAGGGGGACCTATTTTTTATGATCCATGCTGATAATATCTGCTGATTGACATGAAGGGGGGGAGGACAATTAAAGGGGCTGCATAAAAAATATGTTAAGATTTGGAATTTTTAAAAAAAGTTAAACAAAATTTTATTGAAATTTAAATTGACTGAATAAAACCCTCAATTTAAATTTTAAAAGTTTTTTCAAACAGACTAAACATGATGTATCTATGTTTTCTATTTGTGTTTAAGAGCATTATCCTTTGGATGCCAGTCTTTGACACAGTCTGCTACACCAACTTGTTTTCTGACACAAAGAACTGGAGATAAAAAATTTTTAAAAAACCCCTTTAACCCCTGTTTTTTGCCACATACAGCATTCTCTTCACCTACCAGAGTTATTACTAGAAAATACATTAAATTAAGCTTAATGTCACAGATGCCCCTGTGACTTTCACACCGGGTTGTGGGCACAACTGTTTCTCTGTTGTGGGGGCTTCAAATGGCGGGCCCGGGCCCACAAGTCAAACCCTTGGGTCAGATACTGACCCCCCCAACGCCCCTTTTGCGTCACTGCTGGCCCCCAACAAAGTCCCACCTGCTAAGGTGCACGTGCGCCAGCTCTGTGAAATTTAAATCCTGTCCCTTCCTTAGCTCCCTACATATTGCGGCCCCAATTTGTTTTTTTTAAACCTTGGGGAAGGCCATTACCTAAGTTTTTTTCCGGGTTTTTCGTGTATTTAACCTTTTAGCCCCCCTCCCCACCATGAACCTTTCCCGCCTTTTCCCCAATATGAGCCTGTTTTAAAAACATTTGACCCCTTTTAGAGATGGGCAATCGTTTCAAACGAAGGGGAATTCGTTTTAGAATTTTCAGGAAAACTTGGGTTTCGTAACGAAATCGAACTTTGGGGTGATTGGGGCGGGAACGAAGGTCTTTTCATTGTTAAAATTTTCTGCAGAAACATGGCTTTTACATGGGGCAAACCCACTCTGGGGGGAAAAGGGGGGCAAAAGCCTGAAATGACATTTGCAGAGAGGAAGCCAATCAGAGCCCCCGGGGGATTCTGTGACGTCACCCCGGCACAAAAATAAGACCAAACCCGCCCCCGCTGGGATTTTCACACTCCTCTCACTTTTAACTGACAGGGAAGGTGTTTGCTGCGGGTGATAGCCTTTCTGAAGAACTAAATTTTTAAACACAACGTTTTTTGTGGGGTTCTCACTTTTTTCCCCCAAGACTTTTTCTCTAATGTTCAAATTTCTATTTTTTGGGGTATTGGATCTAAAAATCCATGTGCCCCCACTGCAGCTGCAAAAATACTTCAATATCCAAGGGGGAAACAACCAGTTCCTGTTGTATTAAATTTAAAAAAACAGCGTTTTTACAATCCCAAAACCACTTTTTTTTTGGCCCGCTCAATTCTATGCCAAATTTACATCCGGGGGTTAATTAACGTTGTTTAGCTGGTTTTCTGACAAAAAAAACCGTTTTTTTTCAACGCCAAAAATATATTTTTTTTTTTTTTTTGGGAGCCTAATTCAAAAAGGCAAAGGTTAATTACAATTTTATCTTTTGTTGTTTTGCTTAAAAAATAGGGCCCATTGAAACACGCAACAAAGCTACAAGTTTTTTGGGGGCCCTCAATTCAAATTGCGTTTTTAAACATCCAGGGGTTAATTAAGCGTTGTTTTTGCTGGTGGCTGCCCAAAAAAAAAAACCGTTTTTTTCAACGCCAAATATATTTTTTTTTTTTTGGAAACCCCCCTAATTCACAAGCAAAGGTTAATAAAAAAAATTTTAAATCCCCTTGTTGTGTGGCTTAAAAAAATAACACCAATGTAACACGCAAACAAAGTTTACTAGTTTTTTGGTGGCAAAAATTCTTTTGGGCGAAATTTTAAAACATCCGGGGGTTTAAAATTTTAAAGCGTTTTTTTGCGGTGTGCTGCCAAAAATAAACCGTCTTTTTCAACGCCAAAATAAAATTTTTTTTTTGGTAGCCAAAATTACAAGCAAAGGAAAATTACAATTTTTTTCTCTTTTGTGGGGGCCGTAAAAAATACCCCAAAAGTAAAACGCAACAAACCCTATTTTTTTTTGTGTGGCTAAATTTCCCTATTGCGAAATTTACATCCGGGGGTTTAAATTAAGCGTTTTTTTTGGCGGGTTGGTGTCTACAAAAAAAACCGTCTTTTTCAACCCCAAAATATATAATTTTTTTTTGGGGTAGCCTAATTCAAAAGGGAAAAGGGGTTTTAATTTTCAATTTTTAAAATCTCTTTGTAGTGGCGTAGAAAAAAACACCATTGTAACACGCTACAAAGCTACAAGTTTTGGGGGGCCTAAATTTCCTATTGCCCAATTTACACCCGGGGTTAAATTAAGGGGTTGTTTTGCTGGGGGCGACAAAAATAAACCTTTTTTTTTCCAACGCCAAAAAATTATTTTTTTTTTTGGGTACCAATTCACAAGAAAAGGGTTTAAATTTAAACCAATTTTATCTCTTGTTGGGTGGCTTAGAAAATACGCCTTTGAAAACACGCAAAAAAAACCAACTATTTTTTGTGGGGGCCCCAAATTCAAATTGCGAAATTTTTCCCTCCGGGGTTAATTAAGCTTTTGGTTTTGCTGCTGGCTGACAAAAATAAACCGTTTTTTTTCCAACACCGAAATATATAAAATTTTTTTTGTACAAAAATTTCCACTGCGAAGGTTAAAAAAACCCTTTTTGTGTTTTTAAAATTTTTAAATAAAACACACATTTCCTGTAAACGACACATACAAGAAAATTTTTTTCCCTGGCCATTTTGTGGAGCGAAAATTTATACCCAAAGGGTTACCCAAGCTTTTTTACGGGGTTTAAATTGGAGCCCAAAAACGGGGTTAAAATTTTTTTCAAATACAATACTTCACCCAAACATGCCCCTGTACATTTTAGAACAAACAGAATACCAGACAGAGAGGGGGGCAGGCTCTCAACGCAGTGAAAGGGGCACAAACTTTCAAAAAGGGGGCCCCGGGTTCGCAGCACAGAAAGGGGGAACTTTCGAAAGCGGGGGGCCACCGGTGGGGCCCACAACCCCCGCTGTCATCTAGCGGCCGTGTTTTTTGTTCAAAACCCCAAAGGGTTTTTTGGGGTTTGGGTTTTACTGGGGTCACCCCTTTTCCCTCCCAGATGACATCTGACAACCCCACCAAAGAGTGGGGGGGAACCCCCTTCAGACAAAACACTTATTTTTGGAAATGGGCCCCGGGAGCGGGGCAGGGGCCCTCACCTGCCTAAAGCCCGCCTCTTCCCATCCACCCCCCTCAGCCAGGGATCTACAAATGGGGTCGGGGCTCACGCCATTTATAAAGCGAGGATGAACAATTTGAGGAGGGCATCACAGCAAACTTGGCAGCGAAGAAATGGGGCCATATCCCCAGTTCTTGCAGTAGGGGGCAAATTTATAAAATGTGGAAGTGGCTTTGGGGGGGGGGTTCCATGGGGGTGAGGGGGTCACCTCGGCTTACCAAGCCCCGGTGATGAGGACATAAAAGGAAACAAAAAATAGTTTAATGATGAAATCCCCCGGGCCCTTGGGGCCCGGGGTGAAGAAAGGGGCCCTTCATCACGCAGGAAAGGGGGCGTCAGCTTGCCGTCAGGCAGCGGCGCAGCCAGCAAGTGGGTTGGGGTGGCCCGTGAGTCAGCAGGGTAGAAAGCAGGGGTAAAGCCCGGGGGGCCAAGCGGCCACGGGGTTAAAAAAAAAAAAACCCGTTTTCGCATTTCCAAGACATAGGGGGGCACAGTGGCCCCGGGGCGAGGCGGCGGGGGGGCAGTAGTCACTCATGCGGAGCTTGGCGGTAAAAATCAGCTACTCCGGTGGGGCAGTTCTTTGCTAAGACCCCGGGGACCCGAAAAATGGGAAAATTTTGTATAATCTGGGGCGAAAGTGAACGGGGCCAGGAGCTAACTTTGGCACAACGCCCTGCGTCAACCCATCGGGCCTCACCAACCGGTGGCCTGGAAAAAAACGGGGCTCAGATGTGGGGGTCCTTTCCGGGCCGCGAAAGCAGCACCCAGCGGCCAGTGGCACGCATCCCCATTTCCCAGTAAAGGCCTCCACCACCTCTGCAAAGGCACGGGTTTCTCTTTGACATCCCTCCCGGCCCAGATCTCCTGCCCTTTCGCTATTTCATGGCCCCCAGCGCCCCGTTCAGAGAGGCGTTTTGGAAAAGAACAACAGTATCCCGCCCCAACCCAAACCAAAAGGTGCAGCAGCTGACCGTGCTCCTGTCCAAGTTGTTGGTACTGCAGTCCCTCCCTTTCCAAATTTGGGGGACTCTGCACCATTCAGAAAAACTAATGGCTTGGGGGCCGAGCCGAGATGGAGAGTTCCAAGCCGTAATTTTTTTTTTTCCAAAAAGGGGAAAACCAGCACTTCATAAATATGTAAACAGAAAGTGGGCATTCCTTTAGCTTATCGGGTTTTTCCAAGGTACACGGGAGCGCGGGCGCTGGGGCTGTAACTACGGTCGGGGCCCTACATTCCTTTAAAAGGCCCACTGGGGGAATGTTTTCTTTCCTGCCCCCGGGACACCAACAACTTGGGCAGGGGAAAGCCCCCTTTTTCCTCCACGTTGGGAAACGCTGCCCTGCGCCAATGTCCCCCCTCCTCCTCCTCCCCCCCACCACCACCAAACTCAGCCTCCCCCAAGTAAATGCTTTCCCTCAACCCCCATGGTAGGGCCAGCGGTGCCAAGCAGTTCTACACCTAGCTTGCCTCGGGGAACGAAATCCAAAAGGGGGGGAAAATGCTCCGCGTTTATGCAACAAGAAAAACGATGTGTGGCTTTCCCCGCCCCCCAAAAACCCCCGCAAAACGGAAAAAATGGTGAAAGGCAATGGGAGGAACAAGGTGTCCGCGCGGGACCGAGGAGGGATGGCCATGCGCCCTGCCCTGGCCACGTGTTTTTAATTTTGGGTTTTTAAAAAGGTTTCCTGAAAATCTTCCCCCCCCGACTTCAGAACATTCTGAAAAAAAGGCCCCGGAAACTGTGCAAGCAACTTTAACCATTCGTACAAAGGCCCCGGAAAACCCCCCGAGTTGGGAGCGGCAAACGGGCCCCCCCCAAAACCCCTCTGTTTGCGAAAGTTTTCCACCCGCTGGGGAAATTTTCCGCCCGCCATGTTGGACCGACTGTATGAAAAGAGAAAAGGGCCTTAACGATTTTTTTGAAGAAACCAGGGAGACAGAAGTACTCCCCTGTGTAACTTTTAAAAACAGCCATGGCACTCATGCGGAAACCTGCCGTTTTTTTGAGGCCATTCGAGGGGGCCACGGGATTTGTCAGTCGCCAGGATAAAGGGATGAATAAAAAACCCTTTTTCCCCTTTTTCATGTTTCCCGGAACAGATGCGAAAAATCTGTCCCGGGCAGGGGACTGGAGATGTGGCCCACTACATCTCGTGGGCCCCAAAAAAGTCCCCCCCCCCCTTTGGGGGCTGGGAAAAGGGGGAAGGAGGAGGGGGAGGGCATTGGGGCAGAAGCATTGGGCCCCGGTGAAATGGGGTGGATTTTCTACCCCGGTGACAAGAGAGGAGGGGGCAGGAGCAGCTGGAGGAGGTGGATGGGAATGAAAACGAGGGAGATGACCCCAAGCCCGGGGGAGTAACAGTGGAAAAGGAGGGAGGGAACCCCTCCGGGGGTCACTTTTCCCGTGCCCGCCGGGAAGCTTAAATTTTTCCTGGTAGTGACAGCCGAAAAGTCCCGCAACCCGCAGAGGGGGACTTCTGGCTCTCCACCCAAATTGGGCCCCCGCTAAAACCCGGCCAAAATGGGGGCCTTTTTCCCACTATTGAAGGGAAGACAAACCAAATACTAAAGGGGAAAACCTCCGTAATCAGTTGGGGCCCCTTTTCCTTGGGGCGGCATCGTCCCCCCTCGACAGGTCCCGAAACCCTGGGGGGTTCCCCCCAGCGCTCAACCCTACTATCGCCGCGGGTGCTGGGGGAAGGTGGGGGGGTAGGAGCAAACCAGCTCCACAGGGGTAACCTAAGTCTGGGGGTCACTAATTTACAGCTCCCTTTAAAACCCCCCAAGTGAGGGGGGCAATCACCACAGCAGCAGCACAGGCATGGAGCCCTTCCCTGAACCAACAGGGGGGGTGGCCTACTTGGGGCAGCACTCTGCCCCCCCCATTAGAAAAAATCCGCTGGACTACTGGGGAGCCAAACTGGATGTGGGGGCCGCAAAATTGCCGATTTTTTAGTGGGGGAAACTGCCTGCCCGGCCAGTAGTGTGGCATCAGAGCGGGGTTTTTCAGTGCGGCGGGGGCCCCTCGGTTTCCCCAAAAGGGAACCCGCTTGTCCACGGGGAAAAGTTGAACGACGAAACCCTTTTTCAAATGAAAACAGGGCGTGGAAACGGCCAGGGATTTCCCCCACACCATTTCCTTTTGGCGTCATTCCCGGGTTTTAAACTAACCCCGCCTCAAGCCCCCTATTCTGATGCCCCCCACCCGCCTGGGTGGGCCCCACATCTGCTGATAGTTTTTCCTCCATCCCCGCCTACCACCCTCTTTACCAGGGACTGGGATTGCCAAACCCCCCTCAACACTCTGCCCTTGTGGGCCCCTCTATTTTTCTCCCTGGCTGCTGCGTTTTCTGTTGCCGTGACCCTCCACACTTGTCATTGTGCCCTCTGCCCTGGTACTGTTTTTTTCCACCTCCCCGAATGGCATTGTGCCACTCTCCCGACCTCATCTGTTGCTTTTCCTTTTCAACCCCCTCCACTCTCCCGTTTAATTTTGCCCCCGCCCGACCTCATGCCCGCTCCGCCCTGACCTCCGCTCTCATCATTGTGGCCGCTCTGTGGCCTAATACGATTTTGCCACCTGCAAAAGTCATTGTGCCACTCTCTGACCCCCGGGTGCTGGGTGTGACCTTTTTTCCCTGGGGCCCCCCCACACGGGGCAATTTTGGCCCCTGTCTGACCCCCATGCTGCTGCCCCTGGCCGCTGCCTTCCCTCCACACGTGGCCTACTCCCGTTTTTTTTCCACCCCCCCGAATTTGTCATTGGGGCCAAATGTCTGACCTCAAGCTGCGATGTGGGGCTTTCTGCCGTGGGCCCCCCCACACTGTGTCCCTTGGGCCCCTGTCTGACCTTTGCTGCCCGCTGTTGCTCCTGCCGTGCCCTCCACACTGTGTAAATTTTACCACTTTTTGGCCTACTCCTTTTTTTTTCCAGCCCCCCAGAATTTTTATTGTGCCACTGGGCCCGAAACCCCAAAGCTGCTGCCACCCCTAAACCCCCACACGTGGGCCCTTGTGCCACTCTGCGGCCCCGGTACTGTTTTGCCCCTTCCAGAATGTCCTTTTTGCCACTGGTTTTGACCTCATGCCCGCTGTGGGGTGGCCCCCGTCACCTCCCAAATTTTGTCACTAATGTTGCCACCTGAGCTCTCAGTTGTTTTTTTCCCCGCTTTTTTTGGGCCCTGACTTTTTTCAGGCTAAAGTTTCCCCGCTTCAGTTTTTTGTCAGTTTTGGGCCCCCTAAGTGCCCAGGGCATTTTATAGTGAAGCGATTCTAAAGCGGCGGCAGTTTAAGGGGCTTTTCTACTAAAACACAACCCTTGTATGAAGAAACCCAAAAAAAACTCCCTCTGCATATTTAAGCATGGCCAACCCAAAGTTTTTTAAAAAGCACCCTGCAGGCTTGGGGACCCCGGAAATAGCCGTTTTTTAACGTGAAATTTGTGCCGAAGTAATTCGGACCGAAACGAATTTTGTCGGAAAATTCGGCGAAGTGACCGAACCGAATTTTTTTAAAAAATTCGCCCATCTCTAACCACTTTTCAACAAAGGTTTGACAAATGCGGTAAGTCCCCAAAAAGTGGGAAACGACTTGGGATCGCCCGCCCATTTAAAATGTCCCCTCCCCGTGGGCCCTTTGAAATTTCCCGCACCCTTAGACTCTGCCCCGGGGGCTGGACTATACATCCCCATTTCGGGGTCCAAAAGGGGTCCACTATTTCTTCCTGTACAGTTTGATCCTGCCATGAATATGGCCAAAGTGCCTCTGCTGAGCATCTTGGACATCACCACTGTTGTTGGCAAGCAATCCCTGCAGATTGCTCAACAGATGTAGCAGCTAAACCAACTGACTGCCATAATACAGCAGCTCCTCTCCACCCAGCAGCACAGAAAATCTTTTCCCCTTGGTTTTTTTTTTTTGCAACTGCAAACTCTTGTGCCCCCACTTTGGCCCCCAAATTTTCCAAAAATTTTCAATTTCCCGATGAAGTTTTAAAGGGGACCCTAAAGTCTGCAGGGGGCTAATTTAAAATTCACTCCAAGCACGTGAAACCTTTATTGGGGTAACTAGTTTCCTACCAACTGATCCAAGGTTGCCTTCTCTCCAGAAAAGCCCTGGCGGGGGCCACTCCCCTCTGGGACAGAAATGATCTGGTGATGATTAGTCTTCAGACTTATCTGAATTCTGCAGTGGTCTTCAAAGAACCAGCACGTGTGTTCCAAAACCGTACTCCTGAACCTGCATCAAGGAGACTGCTCTGTTGGAGACTACGCTGTTCATTTCCTTTTTTTTCCCGCCCTTGAAATTGGGCTTGGGGAAAACGCAGCACTTAGAGCCAAAATTCAAAAAAAAGGGCTGTCCAGGGAGAATAAAGGACATTCTGGGCATTAAAAAACCCCCCGTCTTCACTGATGACCCCTTTTTTCACTTTAACCACTCGTATGGACCCTGCGTTTCTGAAAAACAGGAGAACCCCGTCTTAAAATTTAACTGGTCTGGGGCCCCGCCCCGTCTAAACCCCCTCTTGCTCCAGTGTTCCAAAACCTCC
>JAODAL010050021.1:0-27740 GCA_025379985.1 Phyllomedusa bahiana | reverse complement strand
GGGGAATTTAATGAGATTTTGAGTGCACATCTCCTTCCATCAGCAAGGGCATTGAAGATGAAACGTGGCTGGGTCTTTCAGCATGACATTAATCCCAAGCACACCGCCAGGGCAACAAAGGAATGGTTTTGTAAGAAACATTTCAAGGTCCTGGAGTGGCCTAGCCAGTCTCCAGATCTCAACCCCATAGAAAACCTTTGGAGGGAGTTGAAAGTGTTGCCCAGCGACAGCACCAAAACATCATTGTTCTAGAGGAGATCTGCATGGAGGAATGGGCCAACATATCAGCAAGAGTGTGTGCCAACCTTGTGCATTACAGAAAACGCTTGACCTCTGTAATTGCCAACAAAGGATATATAACAAAGTATTGAGATGAACTTTTGTTATTGACCAAATACTTATTTTCCACCATAATTTGCAAATAAATTATTTCCAAATCAATGTGATCTACGGGATTTGTTTTCTCATTTTGGCTCTCATAGTTGAGGTCTACCTATGATGTCAATAACAGGCCTCTCTCATCTAAGTGGGAGAACTTGCACAATTGGTGGCTGACTAAATACTTTTTTCCCCACTGTACCTAAACACCATCTCTCTATATGTATCAATCAAGTATTTTATCTGTCATTTATCCATTATACAACTACCCCAGATGAATACATATCAAAGTGCAACGCATTTGCCACAGTGTGTGACACCAGTGTTGAGAACGCTAAAAAAAATTCAACCACCTAAAAAACCAACAATCATTCACCAAGTCGTTATTGTAACCGCTAAACATAGGCTAGGTCTACATAGCATAGGACAAAAAACTCGTTGAAAACCAAAACCTGGAAACTGTGAACTGCTTTGTACCTGAGTATTTTGTCAGTATTTATGTTCAAAGCATCTGGTTTCCGAAGTTTTTTTGAATGTTTTTTTAATTTTTTGTTGAGGTTTTTGCTGTGGTTTTTGGTCTACTTTTTTGGACAGTTTAATGTATTTAATGTATGCAACATTCATATATCTTGTTTTTAAACACCTTTTCAGCAGAACCATCTAAAAACCATGCCAAAAAATGCTGAAAAACCATCTAGCGCTTTACTTAGACTTAAAGAGTAAATTTACCGGTGGATTTTACAACATGTTCCTAAAACCTCAAGCGGCCAAGACTGCCTGTGTAGACTACATTTCATTTTTGTATTTAAGTCTATGTGAATGTTTTTCTGTTGGATTTTCATCAGTTTCAAAATACTAAAACCGCCGAAAATCTGACGGAAAACCTGTTCTTTTTTATCTGTAAAGATTCTGCCTAAGGCATTTGCTGTACCATCTCCTTCACTAGCTGGTCACTGCCAAAGCCCCTCATAGTGGAGAGATCAGTCCACTGGGATGATGCACAGCTACCTATTCACTTACACTTGATGGCTCCATACTAGAGACATACAGACTCCAAGCACTGAGCCATAAAATGCAATTAGAAACCTGCATTCCCACTTAACTATCTCAAGGCATTATGGGAAAGGAGCTGAAAAGCCCAAGCACCCTTTGTTGGATGTAACAATTTGCTTTTTACCCACCAGGTCTTGAGAAAGCAAAAAGGATTTTAGCCAAGCCAGTATCTCTCATCTGCAGATAACGCTGTTTCGGGATTTTTGTCCCTCATCAATGCAGAGCAGAGCGAAACTATCTGGCTGCGTGGGAGGCAATGAGTGACTCAGAAAGGGAAACATCTCTCCTTGAGGAGAGCACCGAATGAACGACCTTTTTTCCCTCTACAAAGCATTTGCATTTCACAAGGCATTATGGGAAAGGAGCTGAGAAGCCAAAGCACCCTGTGTTGGATGACTAATGTTATTGTGTAGCAATGTTTACCATTTTGTCTGTTCAAAAAACAGGAAAATAGTGGAGCAGGCTTCTCATTCTTCAACAGATTTGACTAAAGGCACACCAAGCTGTGCTTGGCAAATATCCTGAATAAATGCTGGAAATCTGATTTTTCCTAAAATCAATACTACTTTATTTTCTTCTGATTAAAAAAAATGCAAACAATGTGGCAAGCATAAAGATACAACAGCTTATTCCATGTCCCGCTTACACGTTTCAAGTCCCAAATGGACTTTTGATCACAGCAGGTATGCTCCTCTCATAGCACCGTTTGTTGCCCGTCATCTTCCTATGTTTGGCCATCCTTATATATGGAAGTCCAGTGTTTCTCATGTACGGTTTTACAAATGTGACAAATGGCTACCTAACTCGCTAAAACACCAAATACAAAATATTCTTCTTTCGCTTTCTAAAAAGTTCACAGAATAGAAGTATTCAACAGTGAATTTTGTGTTTGTGTTCAGATGTGTACCATATATCTGTGTAATTTGCTATATGTTGTACATCTAATTACAATGTAATTACTGCTCAGCAGTTTCTGCAGCAATACATTCTTTACAATGCAATCTCTTTTTACCTGATTTGATCCAGACTCTCCCGCTGAGTAGAAATTCGTCAGCTTCCTTCTACTTAATTAGACAATCATTGGAGTCAATGCCTTCTAAGGCACAAACATTCTGAGCACAGTTTTGCAAATAGTAATGCATTTAATAACTCAAGACACATTCATTAAAAAACACTCATTACATGGCTTGGGCAAACCAAGGTTAGAGAGTTCATCGCAGAACATCCATCTTATAAAAAAAAGCCATTAAGATTCGAAAACATAAAACTCTAGTTACTTCAGGAAAAGAATTACCGGTAAACAAATCTCAAATTCATGCAAAGAGCATGTTGAGATCAGACAGACAAGCCAAATTATAGCTGTATGACTAAATATATATTTTTGCACCTACCTATTATTATTCTCCTTGTCTCATCATCTCCACTGCTTGGCTCTCCGCAACTGTTTGACATCTTAAAGCGATAGACACATGTCAATTGCTCAGGGCTCAGCCTGTGGCTTATACAACATAAAAGGGCTCAAAGCTTTTAAATCCCAGGGTTTTTATTCAGATGTTAAGATTTTCGTTTGACAATCTGTGTTTGACTTGGATCTGTGTCTTCCCTGACCTTTATCTAATCTATTAACTTTACCAGTCCTGACCTTGAATTTTTAGTACAACACAATTTTGGTAACCCCAGCTGCAAACCTTCAGAAGTTGCTGTTGCTGTTGCAGACTGCTGTGGGGACATGACTTGAGGATTTTTTATGCAAAGTTCATATCCCTTAGATGGGTGTTTTAAGGTAAAGATCGGAAATTCCTTTAGATTCTGCGCCCCATTTTATTACATAGACAATTCTGTTTGTGACAGTGGGTCCACCATTCTGTCCAGAGTTCTGCCAATCACAAAAACAGTTAACTATAAGGATATAGTGCATTTTCTCAACTTTGCCAATGCATTTTAAAGTCGTTTGTTGTGATCTAAGACAGTGTCGGACTGGGGGGGCCCACAGGGGAATTGATCTTGGGGGGCCCACCCTACTGTATGTAAAAATACAACCGGCCTCTCGGACATAAACGCGCCCATTTTACCACATAATACAGTGTGCAAAACAGAACTGTATTGTGTAGTACAATAGCAAGAGAGTAACACGTCTATCTATCTCACATATCATAGACGCATGGCTAAGTAGCTCCATCCATATCCTGCCCCCCCCACCGGCCCACATACAATATCCCCCTCCATGTTTCCCTTGGTCACGCACCTCACCACCTTCTAAAATAAACACCAGCAAGAAAGTAAAAGTCTAACTCCTATCACAGGGTCGGTCAATCAGGGACACATGTACACTGGCACTATACCCGCGTCAATATAACCTACAACACCGCCACATGGAGACCACATAGAGGTCCGACACCAGCTCAGGTATAACCTACAACACCGCCATATAGAGACCACATAGAGGTCAGACACTAGCTCAGGTATAACCTACAACACCGCCATATAGAGACCACATAGTGGTCCGACACCAGCTCAGGTATAACCTACAACACTGCCATATAGAGACTACATAGAGATCAGACACTAGCTCAGATATAATCTACAACACCGCCCATTACATGAGACCAAATAGTGGTCCAGCACCAAAGCTCAGGTATATACCTAAAACACCGGCAATATAGAGACTACATACTAGCCAGACCACTCAGGTATAACCTACAACACCGCCATATAGAGACCACATAGAGGTCAGACACCAGCTCAGGTATAACCTACAACACTGCCATATAAGACCACATAGAGGTCAGACATCAGCTCAGGTCACATTACTTTACAGTGAATACAGCACTGATCCAATATAGAAGTAAAATAACCCCTGAAATCAGGGACTCACCGGAGACGTCTTATCTGATGAGTCGTTCTCTTCTCTCATGAGTCGTTCTTATTCCCTTTTCTTCTGCATCCGTTCCATACCGTCATGACTACTTGTCCCAGCCACCACTCAACCCTGCAGAAATTACACATAAATATCTTAGAATCCTCAATTTTCCAGCACCTCTTTACCTATTCTCACCTCTGTACAAACTTCCCAGGGGTGGGAGAACAGGTACTAGCCATAACTTAGAGGCACAATCTCCTAAGGAGTTGGAGGGTAAAGAGAGGACTAACCCCCTGGAGATTATGCTACAACTATGGGCTGCTCCCCTCACAATAATATTACCAGGTAGGTAGTCAAAACTCTAGGTTGGTAAGCAAATGGGCAGGGCCCCCGGTAGCTAGATAGGCCTTATTTAGGTAGGCAGACCCCAATGGATAAGTTGGTAGGCCCAAGTAAGGTAAATAAGTAGACCATGGGTGGGTAGGTAAAGGGACCCCAAGTAGATAAGTAGGTCCCAGTTAGATAGGCTGTAGGTAGGTGTTGGTGAGTCTCAGTTACGTAGGCTGGAGGTAGTCGGGGCCCCCTTTATATAGTATGCATGTCGCCAGGCCCCCCATTAGTTCTTAAGTAGACTGGGGCCCATTTAGTTCTTAGGTAGCCAGGGCCCCCCATTTGTATTAGGTAGCCAGGGCCCCCTTTAGTTCTTAGGTAGCCAGAGCCCCCCCATTTGTATAAGGTAGCCAGGGCCCCGCCATTTTTATTAGGTAGCCAGGGGCCCCCGTTTGTAGCCAGGGCCCCCTTTAGTTCTTAGGTAGACAGGGCCCCCTTTAGTTCTTAGGTAGCCAGGGACCCCATTTGTATTAGGTAGCCAGGGCCCCCCAGTTGTATTAGGTAGACAGGATCCCCTTTAGTTCTTAGGTAGCCATGGCCCCCCATTTGCATTAGGTAGCCGGGGCCCCCTTTAGTTCTTAGGTAGCCAGGGCCCCCCATTTGTATAAGGTAGCCAGGGCCCCGCCATTTGTATTAGGTAGCCAGGGGATCCCATTAGGTAGCCAGGGCCCCCTTTAGTTCTTAGGTAGAAAGGGCACCCTTTAATTCTTAGCTAGCCAGGGCTCCCCATTTTTATTAGGTAGCCAGGGCCTCCCATTTTTTATTAGGTAGCCAGGTAGACAGGGCCCCCTTTTGTTGTTAGGTAGCCAGGGCCCCCATTTGTATTAGGTAGCCAGGGTCCCCCATTAGGTAGCCAGGGCCCCCTTAAGTTTTTAGGTTGCCAGGGCCCCCCATTTGCATTAGGTAGCCGGGGCCCCCTTTAGTTGTGATATCTTCCCAAATGAAAAAGAGGGACATTTATAGAGCTAAGAAGGACAAGGATTAAAAATAGTGACTGTCCCTCCAAAATAGGCACGCACACTTGGGAGGTATGGCTATATCTGATGTACTGTGTATGGCAAGTGATGTTTGAGTAGCTCTTTGTGATGCACATCAAAAGATCAGATAAGATATAAAGCTTGAGTTACATTATTGGATGTGCAGGTTGTCTCTCTATTTCTTTCATTCACTTATTAGCATGTGGCTACTAGAAGTGATAAGTACTTTTCCAAATTTTTTGTGACAGTTTAGATGGTGAAACATTGTGAAATACTAGCTCCTAACACTGATTACTGTATATGGGGTCCATCTCCACTGTTGGAGTAGCCTGAAAGATAAGAGACAGTAGAAGAAGATGGGGGGACTGTACTGGGTGAGTGCAGAGCACTGGAAAGGACAAATGGAAGAAACCGTAGTTGAAACAATGATGACCATGAACTAACCCATTTATGACTACTACTGTTAGTGTTGCTCCATTCAGAGTTGGATTGGTCCACTGAGGAAACCCTTGTGGAATGGCAGGCCTAGGGCAAAAAAGCAGAGAGTAATTTCCAATGATACCAAATATGTAGGGTTTTTGTTCTGTTTTTGAACTTTAACCCTTTAAGAACCCAGCCAGTTTTGGCCTTCCTGACATAGCCCTATTTTTTAAATCTGACGTGTCACTTTATATGAGAATAACTTTTTGACACTTTTGCCTATCCATGTGATTCAGAGATTTTATCATGGCACATTGTACTTTAAGTTAGTAAGAAATTTGGATCCATACAATCCTTGTTTGTTTGTGAAAAATATAAAAATTTGGTGAAAATTTGGAAAAATGTGTCATTTTGAAAGTTTTCTGCGTGCAAGACAGATAATTAATCACTACAGAATAGTTTATCACTAGCATCTACCATATGTCCACTGTAGGTTGGCATCATTTTTTAGATGTCTTTTATTTTTTTACGAAATTAGGGGGCTTAGAAATTTTTTAGGGACCGGTCCAGTTCTGATGTAGCTTTGAGGGGCCTGCATGTTAGATACCCCTATAAATGACTTCATCTGAGAAACTACACCCCTTAAAGTATTTACAACAGTGTTTAGGAATTTTGTAAACCCTTTAAGTATTTCACAGAAATTAAAGCAAAGTGGAGGTGAAATTTAAAAATTTAATTTTTTTTGCAGATTTTTAATATTTATCCGTTATTCAGTGGAATATGGGAAATGTGACTAGGTAAATACAACTTAATATCAATTCCTCCCAGGTCTGCCGTTTTTAGAGATATCCCACTTGTGGCCCTAGTGCATTATTTGGCTCAACCACAAGCTTCAGAGTAGGAGGAGCACCTACCGGACTCTGGGGTCTCATTTTTAATACGTATGCATTGTGGCAGAGTGACCATGTGCAGTTGCAGGTCTCTGCCACTAGGTGGAATTTAGCAGGATACCTGCTACAAACGTGCCACCGAAAACCTGGGATCGGTGGGGGAAGGAGACTTGTTGGTGTCAGTAACAATAGGTTACTGACACAGGTAGCTAGAATGGCTGCCTCGCAGCCAGGTATGGGTCTCCTTTCCCGGGACGGTCGTAGCGTTGGGTGGGAGGCCGTTGTCACGTTCCAGGAGAAGTTTTGGGCCAGTCCCTGGATGGCTATAAAAGCCCTTAGCCTGCAGGTGTTAAGGGGTGTGGTCTGCCACCTGAAAGTGAAGCAAAAGAGGAGCTGGAGGAGAGCTCTGGCCCCCCAGATGCTTGAGGCAAGCAGGCGGCTGCCTTCAGGAAGCCGAATCCAGCAGAGGCTGGTTAAACATGGTTGTGGCGCTTGCAGTCGGCCAAGTCTACACATAGTGAGGGATGTATTTCACGGATAGTTAGTGGCCAGACGGCCAAGGATTTCATTTTATGAGTTATATTTTTTTCTTGTAACGGTGTGCCTCAATAAAGCTGGCTGAGGCCCGTTTGAAACGTTCCTCCGTGTTGAAGATTTTGTGCCAAGATCGTTCTACCAAAGACGACGATCCCAAAAGCCAAGCGAGAAACCCCCGAGACGGGCCAAGATGGCGTCTCAGAGCTAAGCGGCAGCTTACAGCATACGTCAAAGGTCGTTAAGGGATTAAGAAAAATTATCTTTTTTTAAAAGATCACTGCAGCGCCATTTTCTGTGCTTTTTAGTTTTTCCAAGTATGGACCTAAGTTAGAAAAAATGACCTGTAGTCTGCACAGGTTCTTTTCTTCTCTGCTCATTTTCTGGCGCCGTTGAATAATATGTGTTTTGAGTTTTGTAGACGGATTCCCATACAATCAGTTGTATGGGCCGATGGCAAAAATACACTTCAGTCGACTCGGACATAGCCTTGAGGGCTCATTTTTTGCAGGCCGAAGTGCAGTTTTTAATTGATATAATTTTAGAATACATGTGACTTTTTAATCACTTTTTATTCTAATTTTTTTGGGACAAGAAATGAACGGCACCCAAAAAAAAATTTTGAGTTTGGATTTTTTTTTCTTGTACAGTGTTCACCGTATGAGAGAAATAATACTATATTTTAACAGATCAGACGTTAACGGATGTGACGATAACAATTATGTGCAACTTTTTATTTCTTTTATTTTTGTAAGCTTTCAAAGGGGTGGGTGATGTGAACTTTCAATATTTATTTTTTATATTTGTAAAACTTTTTTTTAACACTTACATTTATTCCTCCAAGGGTACTAAATCACTAGAGGCACAATCACTTTTACATCGTTCTGCATTATACATAATGCAGAAGAGTGTATGTAACGGTAGCAGTAGTGGATCCGCTGGACCACTGCAAGCGATGGTGGAAGCCCACACCAGGGAGTGGAGTCTAAGTAGAACCATAGAACCCGGAATTCACCAGAGCCCGCCGCAAAGTGGGATGGACTTGCTGCGGCGGGATAATACCAGGTCGCTTCCACTGGTGGGGCTTGCTTGAGGCGTGGTAGCCAAGGGTAAGCGTGGTACAAAATCATAAGGCAGGCTCGTAGTCGTGGACAGGTAGTAGATCAGGGCAGGCGACAGTAGCGAAATGGTACGGTACACAGGAATCACAAGGACGAAGAAATACGCTTTCTCAGTAGGCTACAAGGGCACTAAAGATCCGGCAGAGGACTGCCGGAGGAGGAGCCATTATATAGGGTCAGCGGCCGGCAACAGCCAATTACCTGCGCGCTGGCCCTTTAAATCTGAGAAGGTCCTGGAGTCAGGAGTGAGGTTGGGTGAGTACCTGACCTCCGGGGGACAAGTGCGCCCACGGTCCGGCGCACGGACCGCTGGGCCACTCACCCCCGGTACTGGGGAGAGGATCGGGGAACGGACGTGCCCACAGCCCGGGGGACGGGCTGCGGCGCCGTTCGTGACAGTGTACAAAGATGGCTCTCCTATGACTTTCTGCCTTGAGCAGGAAGTAATAGGAGCAATAAAATGGCAGATATGAAAGCCTTCATTAGGCTTCTGATTGCTGTAGAACCACAGGGCACACTGCATTCATTTATCATGGCCAAACAGCAAAGTTTAAACAGCAGAGATTGGAGCCAATGGCAGGTGTCAGCTGTATTTAACAGCTGGCTCCCACCATGTATGAAGTGGGTTCAGCAAATAAGCCAGTTCTATACATCCTTAGCGCTGTTATGGTGAGCTGAGAAGTTAAAGGGGTTTTCTCCCCATGCCATTTTACAGAGCTGAAAGCTTCAGACTTTTCCTTCCTGCTCAGGCTGTGGATGGTTCTACAACAGTTATTATCATATCAGCTCTGCTACAGTATTCCTAGTTAAGCCTGTTACAGTAACATGAGGTCTGTAAACTGTGGTGCATAAGGCTATAGGGCTCTAAAGGTTACAGCTTGTCAGTAGGTAATGTAAACGAGCTTATGTCTTTCAATAAATTAATCATCATCCTGAAGATTGCTTCAGCCTGTAAGAGCAGAGACAGAGAGAGCAGAGAGAGCAGAGAGAGGTGGTCGGTAACTAGGGTAACTTGTGTACAAAAACAATCCCAACTCCTAAGAGAAGCCAAATCAGGACACCAAAGTGTTAGATAATAGTCTTTATTTCTCTTTACCTACAAGTTAAAATATATCTTTAACCATGGTCAAAGCTGTAGAAACTCTTTAAAAGGGGGATTCTTATTAAATTGATTAGCTTTTATGTTCTGCCCATACCACTATCCTTTATTTTTGAAAGAGTTATTAGGATGACAGAATTGTTCTTTATCTCATGTAGTCTAACCTGTAAAAGTCCATCTCTGAGACTCTGATCTACAGTGGGGAAGATAAGTATTTCATACACTAGCGATTTTGTAAGTTTTCCCACCTACAAAGAATGGAGAGGTCTGTAATTTTTATTGTAGGTACACGTCAACTATGAGAGACAGAATCTAAAAACGTTTTTTACTTTGCATTTTACTGATAATAATTGCTTTGCTTTTTATTGCATGAAATAAGTAGTCAATGCAATAGAAAAACAGAATTTCATATTAGTTCCTGACCAACTTTGCACACACTGCAGCAAGGATTTTGGCTCACTCCTCCATACAGATCTTCTCCAATCTTTCAGGTTTCGGGGCTGGCGCTGGACTACATTGAGTTTCAGCTCCCTCCTTAAGGTTTTCGATTGGGTTCAGGTCTGGAGACTGGCTAGGTCACTCTAGGACCTTGAAATACTTTTTACGGAGCCATTCCTTAGTTGCACTTGGCTTTGTGTTTCGAAGACCCAGTCAAGATCCATCTTCAATGCTCTTCCTGAGGAAAGGAAGTTTTTGGCCAAAATATCACAATACCTGGCACCATCCATCCTCCCTTCAATAGGGTGCAGTCGTCCTGTCCCCTTTGCAGAAAAGCACCCCCAAAGCTTCACGGTGTGGATGGTGTTCTTGGTGTTGTAGTTCTCCTTCTTTCTCCAATCACAGCGAGTAGACTTGATACCAAAAAGTTCTATTTTGGTCTCATCTGACCACATGCCCTTCTCCCATGCCTCCTCTGAATCATCCAAATGCTCAATGGTGAATTTCAGACAGACTTGGACATGTGCTAACATGAGCAGGGGGATGTTGCATGCCCTGGAGGATTTTAATCTATGACGGCGTAGTGTGTTACTAATGGTTATCTTTGAGACTGTTCTCCCAACTCTATTCAGGTCATTGACTCACATGTAGTTCTGGGCTGATTTCTGACCTCTCTCAGAATCATCCTTACCCCATAAGGTGGGATCTTGGAGCCCCAGACCAAGGAAGGTTGACAGGTTGTGTTTTTTCCATTTCCTAATAATTGCATCAAAAGTTGCTGCCTTCTCGCCAAGTTGCTTGCCTATTGTCCTGTAGCCCATCCCAGCCTTGTGCAGGTCTACAATTTTGTCTCTGGTCTCCTTAGACAGCTCCTTGGTCTTGGCTACAGTGGAGAGGTTGGAGTGTGATTGATTGAGGGTGTGGACAGGTGTCTTTTATACAGGTAACAAATTCAAACAGATGCAATTAATAAAGGTAATGAGTGCAGAGTAGGTTTTTTTTTTTTTTTTTAAAGAGAAACAGTTCTGTGCGAGACAGAGTTCTTTCTGTTTGGTAGGTGATCAAATACTTATTTCATGCAATAAAATGCTAATTAATTATTTAAAATCATTCAATATGGTTTCCTGGAATTTTTTTTTTTTGATTCTGTCTTTCACAGTTGAAATGCACCTACGATAAGAATTACAGACCTCTCCATTCTTTGTAGGTGGGAAAACTTGCAAAATCGCCAGTGTATCAGATACTTATTTTTCGCATTGTATAAGTAAAAGAATGGTCAAGTTTACTGACCATGACACCTTACATGCAGTTTATGTACTAATGGTATTTCCACCTATAGACCTGAGTGAGGCCTTGTTTTTTGCAGACTGATGTTTTATTTTATTGCTACCATTTTCGAATACATTTGACTTTTTTTATCACTTTTATCCCAATTTTTTGGGGGGACATGAAATGACCAAAAAAACTAATTTTACAACTGAGAATTTTTTTTTTTCTGTACGGTGTTCACCATAAGGGATGAATCATTTTAAACATTAATAAATGAGACTTGTACGGATGTGGCGATACCAATTTTGTGTAACTTTTTAAAAATGTTTATTTTTAAAATGTCAAAAGGTTTTGAACTTTTAATATTTATTTCTTTGCTCCCACTATGGGGTGGGATCACTATGGCCATGATCACCATGGCGCTTAAGTGGTTTAATTCTTGCTATTAGTGGCAATTTTTGGCGGTAAGTAACAGACGAAACCCACCGCGTATGGAGTGGGTTTGGTGACTGAACTTGCTCCATACTGCCTTAACATCGCCATGACTTATCAGTATATCAAATGACTAAACATCTTTATTGGATAAATGAAGAGAAACATAGACTACATTTGTATAGAGCATATGGCTCAGGGACAAAAAAAGTATTCTATATAATTCTGTACTTACGTATTATAGATTCCAATATTATGTTGTAAATACATTCTGTTGCATTTAGTCACACAGACCACTTAAAGTAAAACAAAAAAAAAAACTAATAAAAGGGGGATAGTGGAAACTTAGCCATACAAAATGTATATTTACTAGTAAAGTGAAAATGTACACAATTAAATGAGAATTGGCATACAAAATATTTAGTTTGTCCAGAGAGTTCATTATGACTGTTTTTTAAGGCATACATGAGGAGGGTATAGTGCACACAAAACAATTGAAATTAATCCATTTGAGAGTATCTCTTCTTGTTTCTGCTTTCTGTTGTGAACTGGTACTTATCCAATGTGAATTTTTTTATTATTCAGTTACCCCTCTAGTAGATGAGTGTGTAAGCTACTGCTCATTAATTATCTGCACCTGTTATATCTCTCCCAAGTTGCACTGGGGCTTATATCACACGTACTGGGTTCAGTCTATTGTCCAAACATTGAGCTGTAAGTATGGCTTTGTGTTTTTGTCCAAAACATGTTACTTCTTGGGCAAGTCTATCAAACAAGTAACATGGAACCAACTCATCCACATGCATTCCAGTACAGATTAGATGCTTTAGGAGTCATATGAGACAGTCTGCTGGGTGGAAGGCACCATCATAAGTGGATCTTTATCATAGTTTCTCTATGATTAGTGTATTTTGACAGTTACAGGATATGGTGGCCCAATCACGGAAATTGTTGGCCAAGTTCTGTTTCTCTTTTTAAAATTTTGGGGTACCTTACCCGTTTTAGGTCAATTAGGATTACCAAAATTATTTATATTTGCCAAATGGCAGAATACTGAGAGAGAATATTTTAAGGCATTACTTTCTGCAAAGTCAAACGTTTACATTCATTGGGATTACTATGTCTTTAAACAATTTGGGACAGACCATTTGCTGATGTCATGTCTTTGGAAGCTTTTCATAGGTTTTTTTGGCAACTTCTGAGTTAATTAGAGACACACCTGTGGATGTATTTTATAGCACACCAGAAACACAATGCTTCTATGTGTAACATCATGAGAAAGTCTAAAGAAATCAGCTACGATATCAGGAAATGGATTGTGGACCTGTACAAGTCTGGTTCATCCTTAGGTGCCATTTCCAGATACCTGAAGGTGTCTTGTTCATCTATAGAAACAATTATATGCAAGTACAAACACGTTGAGAATGTCCAGCCATCATGCCGCTCAGGATGGAGTTGGGTTCTGTGTCTCAGAGATGAACGTGCTTTGGTCTGAATAAAAACAAAAGACCTTGTGAAGATGCTGGTGGAAGCTGGTAATATTGTGTCATTATCCACAGTGAAACAAGTACTTTGTCAATATGAGCAGAAAGTCTACTCTGCCAGGAAGAAGTCATTACTCCAAAAGAAAGATTGTGGCAATAGTGGAGCAAGAATCACGGAATTAAAGTGGGCGGAAAAATGGGTCCCCAAAACAACAATGCCCCAAGCAATTGCCAAACTCTAAAAAGGGCCCATAAGGAAAACCAAGAAATTTTTTTGGAAGGGGCCTCACAAAGAATGACCAACCCTATTGAAAATTTAGGGAAAAAACTTAAAAGCAAGTGAAGCAAAGCCCTACAAAATGGCTCAGTTACACCAGTTCTGTAGGGGGAAGGGGCCCAAAATTCCTACAATTTTTAAGAACCCTTGTGGAAAAGAAAATCCAAAACATTTTGCCCCAAAGTATATTTTTTTAAGGCAATGCTTCAAATACTTTTAAATGTATGTAAACTTTTGATTAAAATAAAGTGTTTAAAAAAAATTCCCCTTTTGCTCATTATTCGGATTTGGCAAATATAAATAATTTTGGTAACCCTAATTGATTTAAAATTGTTTGATTCAGAGTTTTTCCGAAGTGAAAAAGACATGCATAGTTCTTTTTTTATATTGTGTATGTAAACTTATGGTTTCAACTGTATTTATACAGTTGGGTGATAACATGATAAGGGTTCTAAACAATTGAGTTTTTGAAAACCATGACAAAGCTGGACTTATTTGAAGAAACATTCCTTAATTGGTGAGGAATCCAGAGATGGGAACAACACCAATTAGGCATGTCTTGCCTATGTACTGTATCTATATGTCTTTCCATGTATCTATCTATATAACTATGTATTTAAAACAAAAATTACAGTAGCACATAGTAGTCACTAAACCAATACAGACATTGAATCTATTTAACATTTGAAACGCATTATTGCTATCCTTTGTCCATTTATAAAATATAATTTTTTAGTGAGCATTTTGAACTATGCACTGTGTGCATCTACCTGCTTGGTGTCCTTATAATCAGTCTAAATGATTGTTGCCTGAATGATGGGGTTTGACCCCACAGACAGTGATTAGATCTATAGACCCACCTGATTGACTTTGACACGGTAGGTGGGACTTAACAATTTGATCAAAATGTGCACTATGTGTTCTACTTTATACATCTTCCTATTGGTATATAAACTATTTTAATTTAAGGTTTTCTTTAAAGTCAAATTCTCCATTGCAAACGAGCCTTAATATTCAAAAATAGAAGGTGGCAGTAGTAAATAATCATTGCATGAGATTACAGACTGATAATCCATTAGACTTAATGTACCATAGTGGAATTTAGGGTCATGCAAAGGACAGAGCTGCTTAATGGAGAATATATATCTAGTGTATCACACACTGAATTATTAAATATTTAAATATCTTAGCAATTCCCTAACAGCTGATAAAGAAAGTAAAACAAGTAGTTAAACCCCGGAAGTGAATTATTTACAGAGTTTTTATATTAAAATGGTTATTACCATACAGTATAAAATGTCATATGCAAAATGATCCCTAAATTATTTTTTTAAATTAGCAGAAAAAAAAGTTTTCATAAACACTTTAATATACAAAATTTATATCTAAAGTAAAGGGAAAAGCGCAACGTTTAATTTAAAGATTTTTCTAAAAAAATTAGAAAACAACCCAATGCAAAATTGGAAGGAAAACAAATGTAATTAGCACTATGCAGTGTCAATATCAATATACATTAATGGATTATGAATAAGAGATGCCATAAATGTCAGCTAGGTGCAGGTCCCACCATCTCAAGAACAATCCCCAGAACCTCTCTGCTTTAAACAGAAAGGTTGTTGGGATTCTCCCACTAAAATTAGTTGGCGTTTTGAATACGTCTGAGCAGTAGTGTTGAGCGATTATAATCGACAAAGTTGAATTCGGCACAGTTTTTAGGTTGATCGGAAAATTCCGATCACGCGATAATTTTGGGGGAAAAATCTGGCAAAAATCATTAATTTTGCGCCTTTTTTCGGCTTTTCCTGTCATTTTGGCGGGTATATCAGTTAAAGAATAAAAGGGGGGCTGGGTGTGCGACGTCTTATGTGATTTTTAGGTTGTGATTGGCGGGAAAAATCACTTTCCCTCGTTTTAAAATAAAACAGCTTCAGCATCAGTTGTGGTCTGTGTCTCATAAGAGAAGGACGCTGTTAGCTTCCCTGAATACAGTCATGTAACATTTTCTTTTTTCACGGGAAAAAACTATGCTTTTAGCTGTGAATAGTGATGAGTGATTACGTAGATTTCGCATCGGGTGATAGTCGTTTTGGCAATTTCAAACGATTTCCCCGATGTCGTTTATAAAAAATCGCCGATGCCCTTTAAAAATTTTCCTTGGGGGGGCAACCCCTTTTCTTTATTACCTCAAACGGGGGCTGGAGAAGCTGGAATTAAAACCCAAACGTAAAAATGGTAGTGCTACCTTAGGCAACACATTAGGTTTAAAAGGCACAGAAAAAAAAATCACAGCCCATTCACAATCCCTGTCTGTCCCACGCATGACCTTAAAACCTGCATCCCCCCACAAGGGGAAAAGTGCCATAAGGGTATGATTTAAACCCCATCATTTTATTGAAGGGACATTGAATATCCCTGTCCTGGAACGAGCATGAGCCCCAAACCTGCAGGGGACCCCAATTTTTAAAAAGTGCCGGAAAAAGGATTTTCAACACCATTTTAGTTGAACTGGACATTGAATATCTGCCCTTACCGCAGAAGCCCTTTAAACGTCGCCCCACAATTAAAAAGTCCCGGGAAAAAAGGAGTCTTTGAACCACCATTTTTGTTGAACTGGACATTGACTTTTTTGTCCTGTACCGCAATGACTTTAAAACCGTCTGACCCACAGATTAAAAAGGCGGGAAAAAAGGGAGCTTTAAACCACTTTTATTTAAAATGGACATTGACTATACTGTCCTGTACCGCAAAGACCATTAAACTGTCGCCACAAAAAAAAAAAGTCCCGAAAAAGGAGTCTTTAAACCCAAATTTTTGTTGAACTGGACATTGACATATCGTCCTGTACCGCAGAATGCCCATTAAACCTGCTGATTCCAGATTAAAAAGTCCCAAAAAAAGGAGTTTTGGGAACCATATTTTGTTGAATGGACATTGACTATCCCTGCCCCTGGGCCAAGCAGGGCCCCAAACGCATGATCCGTTTAAAAAGTCCCGCAAAAAGGATCTTTGAACCCACCATTTTAGTTGAATGGACATTGACTTATTGTTCTGTACCGAGAATGACCTTTAAAACCGTTGACCCACAGATTAAAAAGTCCCGGAAAAAATGAGTTTTAAACCCCCATTTTAGTTAAACGGACTTGATATATCTGTCCTGTACCGCGTATGACATTAAAAACCTGTCCTGACCCCGATTAAAAATGCGGAAAAAAGATCTTTCAACCCATTTTAGTTGAAGGGAAAATTGACTTATTTTCCCCTGGGCCCAGCAGGCCCAAAAAAACCTGTTTTTCCAAGACCCAAATGGACTACTTTTTTGGTACAGTGTGTCTTTTAGAATATTTTTTGGAAACTGACATTGTTTTACGATTTATTTGGGGGGGGGTTTTTATTTTAGTTTAGATTATTATCATTTTGCTTTTTTAAAGTTATAACATACAACATACCCCCTCCCGCAGTTTTTTAAAGTTTTTTTAAAACGTGTAATGTTTTAAAATTTGGCACCCCCTAAGTAAAAAATGTCCAAAATATCCAAAAACTTCTTATTTGAGAAAAATTGCCCTTGGCTTCTGAGACTGATTCCCCAATAAATTTCAATGGTTTCTTTTTTCCTCCAAACCCTTTTTCTTTGATTATGGACAGACTCCCCGGAGATAAATGATGCGACCCCCTAGTGACCCCAGCCCAAAAATTTTTAAAAGCCTAAAATTGTGAAATTTGTGTCCACCCCCGGGGCCCCCTTTTTGACACTATTTAAAAACCTCAAAAATCACTTTTTTCAAAATCGTTTTTTTGGGGAAAATTTTAAAAGCTTCTGATTTCCCCCTAATGGTGGGGCCCAGTGTCAATCAACCATCGTTAATACGGACGCAGGCTGGGACTTACAGTGGGCCGTGAGAACCAGGCAGGTCGTCATCTTTAACCCAGGTTCAGCACCCCCAAGGCGGGGTTACAGTGGGGCGGTAGACCCCAGGCTGGGTCCATCTCTATTAACAGGTAAAAATCCCCTTTATGAGGCAGCAAAAAAAACAGTCTGTGGAAGCAGAGTGCGGAAGCGGAAGTGTGAGGTAAGCCCCCACCTTCCTCAGTAAAAGTAAAAGCCCTGGGTGCGCTTCCCCCTCCTTTGGGGGTGCGGCCCAATTGAGTTCAGGGAAATACGGGTGGTTAACGCCCTTTTCCCAAACCCAGTCCCCCTTTTTTTTTGGGATTTTTTTTTCATTTACTAACGTGCTGGGGGGAATTGTCTCTGTTTTGTTCTTGTTTGCTCATACTCCAGCCCCCTTGAAAAACCCTACACTGGTCGGGTTTTCCCTGAAACCCCCCTTTGTACAATTTCGAGAAAATTTTTTTAAAGTTTTTTGTACATGCAATTTTTTTGTACTTTAATTCTAGAAAACACATTTTTAAAATCGGGGGAAACCCCACCATGTCTTTGTTTCTCTTTTTTAATTGTATTAAAGGGGTTTTTGTCTCAAAAAAGGGATGATAGCTAGTTAAAGATCTTGCAAAAACAAGTCATTTTGCAATATGTGTCCCATTAACATGTCCTTCCCTATTCCTGTTTTGACAGCACCTCACCCTTGAGCCATCTTGACCATTGTGAAGAACAAATTCTTTGAAAAAACTTTTTTTTAAAAAGGCCTGTAGTATAGCTGCATGTCACAGAAAAATGCCCCCCAAAAATTAAAAGAGACCCTTAGCCCTTTGACAATTGTGAAGAAAAAATGTCTGTTAGAAACAACTTTTTTTTAGAAAAGGTTGTAGTATACTGCATGTACAGAAAAAAAGCCCCCAAAAAATTCAAAACAGACCATGAGCCATTTTTGCAATTTTGAAAAACAAATGTTATTAGAAACAAATTTTTTAGAATAGGACTGTAGTATTGTGCATTTTAAAAAGCATGACCCCTAACATTTAAAAAGACTTTCAGCCATGTTAAAAATTGTGAAGGGAAATGCCACTTTTGAACCCCCCTTTTTGTTCCCAAAGGGGCCCTGTTATTGCTTATCTCACAGCAACATGACCCAAAAAAATTATAATATACTTCTCACCCCCTGTTAAAATTGTGAGGGGAAATGCATTAGAAGCCACATTTTTTGTTCCAAAGGACCATGTTATAGCTTTATCCACAGAACAGACCCCCAAAAAAATAAATTGACTTCTCAGCCACTGTTAAAATTGTGAGGAGAAATGTACTTAGAAGCACTTTTCTGTTCCAAAGGCCATGTTATTGTTATCTCACAGAACTGACCCCCAAAAAAATTTTAAAAATGAACTTTCAGCCTGTTAAAAATTGGAGGCAACATGACCCCAAAAAAAATTGAAAAGTGAAAAAAACTAAAAATGAAGTGAGTAAATTTAATATGGTTTTTTTTCATGAAAAATTGTGTCTTTTTGTCTCCACAGCAAAAAAAAGCAAAAAAAAACTGTTGGAATTGAGAAAAAAATTGCAGTAAAAAAGATCATTTTAAAATAAAGTTTTTTAAGAGGGCCATTTCGTTTGGGGAGGAATGTGAAGTAGACCCGCAACTAATCGGGACCTCAGCAATTTGGGGCCACAACATCTAGAGATCCCCCTGTTTCTCTTGATGAAAGTCAAAAGAAACATTTAAATTGTGGGAAAATCGGATGCTTTTTTTCTTATGACTCCCCAGCTGGCTAAGGGCCCCTAGATATGAGCTCCTGCTGGGCAGGGGAAAACCTCTATGGCGTGGCGAGGAGCTCGGGCCCTTCGTCCATTTTGGGGTACTCAGAAATTTTTGGGTCCGGAACACACCAAAAACATGGTGTTGAGACGCAATAGTCGTTTTACCCTGATCTTAAGCTGTCTCGTGTTTCAGTGGCCCCCCATTGCATGCGTTGGTGAGGTGGAAATAAAGATTGCCGAGGTCACCTTAGGCTTCTGCCACCTTGCCGCGTGTGCTGCCGTCGGCTGTTGGCACTCTATGTGTCCGTCGCTGAGTTGTTCCAACCCCTGCAGTTGAGGAAAGGAAGCAAACGAACAGATGTCTCCAGTTGATCAATCCAAGTTCCCATTTCCTGTTTTTTCTATTGGGTGGGTGGAAGGAAAGTGCGAGTTTTACTTTGTTGGGGATTCAGGAGGGGGGCCAAGTAATGTTTTTCTTTTTGTGGCCTTAATGCGAGGGTCATGTTGGGGAAATGGGATCCAAGCACTCATGTGAAGATGGAGCCCCTTGAGTTCCCCCAACCCCTGGGTTTAGGGGCACTTTGCAAAATATCTTCCTCATCTGCTCAAATTTAGCCCCAAACCCCTTTCCAAGGAGGGACGTCGGTGTTAGAATACCTCCCCTCCCCCGCTTCCTCCGGCACACTTCAACCACCCGATTGCTCGATGACACCCTGAGAGCTGAGGTTTCCGCCTTGCACTAGCTCTGGGCCCCCGAACACTGCCCAAGAAGACCCTAAAATTGAGAAACTGTCGGGGCCTTTGGTTTGATGGAGGAAAGGGTCCCCTTCTGATCTTGTCCTTCCTCTTCCGGCGGCGGGACCCGAGTTTCAGGTATCCAACGATCGTTCCAGAATAAGATCCCAAAAGTCATGCTGACAAGTGAATCGCCGCCTGAAAAATTTTTGGGGGCTTCTTCAAAACTGCAAGGATGGTGCAGAGCTCTTTCACCTGCCCCCACTCTGTGGCTAACCCCCGAGGTCCGCATGCTTTCTTGTCCCCATGTGTCACTTCGTACTGCGTAAGGCATTGCGCTGCTCCCCCAATGCTGGAGCATGTGGGGGTGGAATTTGCGGGTTTCCCCCGTCAACAAAAGACGGTTTACGGGAGGCCCAGCTGACGCTGCAACCACCAGGGGGGAGAACAGGGTGCGAACGGGGGAAAGGGAATCAGATCGAGCCTTCTTCAGCAGGGGTCCAAACCCCGGGGAGCTCTTTAGAAATTTCGGACGACAAGGTTCATACTGTGCCCGGTAAGGGGTGTGCTCCCGCTTACGATTTTAAGGGGGGCCCGCAGTTTTCGCCCGTTATCGCACACCCCCTTTTCCTGGCACAAGGGTTCTTGTCACCCCGCCCCGCGCTCGGGGCTCATTGGGAAGGGCCCTCACAGCTCCCGACCCGTTTGTGGGCGGGCTCCAAGGCAGATTTAAAATTTTAAAAAACGGCCCGGTGTTTTGGACCGTGATGCCCCAAAAAAACCTTGGGGGGGAAAAAGCCTGCACCCTCCCTGCGGTTTTTGAAGAGCATCGAGAGCCTGGAAAACACCGCACCCCCAGAAACCCACCCACTCACCCGTGACTGTCACAGAGAATAAGGGCCTTTGGGCCCGGTTACTATCCTGTGTCGGGGGGAGAGGGCTTTTGGCCCAATGCAGACAAGCCTTGAAATTTTAGATGAATTTTGGCTGGGCCCGGGAGGGGTGGTTTTTTGGCAAAGAAATGCCCGCTGGCATTTTTATTTGGGGGCAGGGAGGGGCCCGACGTGCGGGGAACCCTCTGGCCCCCCAGTGGAAAGGGAACATTTCCCAAAACCAAAAGCCTGGGAATGCCGACAAATTTGGCTTTTGCTTTGGGGTGGTTTGGTTAAAGTGTTTCTTCTGCTCCCAAACTGGGAAAGGGCAGAAGGTGGCCTAGATGGCCGCTTTTCGGGGCAGGTCGTCAAATGGGAGAAGAGAAGGGGTAGGAAGGGGCTCTGGTGTTTTGGGGGTACTCGGGGGGACGGTGGAGGTGAAAGGGGGGTGATCCCCGATCATGACTCTGAGAGACAGGGCCGAGGAACGCTTGGTGGTGCGGGGGAGGGGAGGCGGAGGGGAGAGGGTTGGGCAGTGGTTTGGGGGCCCCGGCGTCGGGTTGGTTTTTGGCCAAGTGTTTCCCCCCATTTTAAATCATGCATTCGCTGCATGTGAAAGACAAAATGGTGGTTAACCCCATAAGGTTCTTGCCTTTACTTAGCGTTTACGGCAAAGGCGGCATATGAATCGTGGGGGAATCAAGGTTCTCAAAAAAGGGGCCCGGTTGAGAGGTCCGGACCTTTTTGACGGGAAACGAGGAGCGGGGTTTGCGCGACCGGGCTGGGGAATCTATCAGCGGACTCTGGCGACCGCCTCTCCCTTTTTTTTTGGGGGACCCCTATTTAATACCCCACGTCTTCCTCCCCGTCCACTGATTAAGCGCTGCAAGCAAATTTGCGGAAAAGGGCCAGGATGGTCCGCAAGTCGATCTTTTCTCAAAACAGGGGACTTGTCGTCCTGACTTTTGCATCCAGAAGCGGGGCTACAAGCAAAGGGGACTGCAAGGGTTGCCGACCCCCCGGGTTTTTTCCCATTTACCGGCTTCCTTCACCTCCCCTGTGGCATCAGTAACTGGGTCAGAGCAGATAAAACATCCCCTTGATCTTTTAAAAATGCCTTCTACCCCCAAAAAACCCCTTTTGTATCAAAGAGGTCTTCAGAAATGGATTTTCCACGTGGTGGGTACCGAGTTTACATTTTGGGCTGCCTTTTTGTTGGGGGATGCGGAGTGTGATGACATTTGTGCCGTGACTGGGGGGGACAGGAGGTAAGATGTAGTGCAGGTTGCATTAACCCCTGAGGAAGATTTGGGGAGTGTTTGTTACTTGATTCACAGGGCCCCGACCCAGCGATGAAGGCCCGACGGTCCTGCAATGACGTCCACTGGGTCTGTTGTCGCCAGCATGGAAGGGCACCTTCTCTCGTACCTCATTCCCTTTGCTACCCCCCCTTTTGCTGCTTACCACCCGCATTTCCCCCATGTTTAGAATTAAAATTTTTAGAAGGGTATGGAATAGTTTTTGGAAAGTCTTATTTAAAAAAAGGCAAAACACAGCTATTCTCAAATCCCCCTAATCAAAAAAAATTGCTGGATTCAAAATTAACTGCAAGGTGTCTATCAACAAAACTGGGGGGGTTGCAAAAAAAAGTATTTTTTATGTTTTTCGTATAATACACGTATTTTTTGCCCTTTCAATTCACCTGGGTGACTATAGAATTTCTGTTTTAAGATTTTGGGGATGCTGCGTCAATGAACAAAGCTGGGGGCGCAAAAGTCAAAAAACCGTATCTTTATGTTTTTTATAATACACAGTATTTTTTGCCCCTTTAAAATTCACCTTGGGACTATAGAATTGCTGTTTTTAAAATTTAGGGGTGCGTAATGCAAAGTGGGTGCGCAAAAGTCAAAAAACCCTATCGTTTGTTTTGTATAATCACGGGATTTTTTTTCACCCTTTCAATTCACCTGTGGGGGTCTATAGAATTTTGTTTAAAATTTCGTGGATGCGCGTCAAATGAAAAAATGGGTGCGCAAAAGTCAAAAAACAGTATTGTTATGTTTTCGTATAATAAACGGATTTTTTACCCTTTTTAAATTTACCTGTGGTGATATAGAATTGCTGTGTTTAAAATTTACGGGTGTGGTTAATGAACAAAAGGGGGGCGCAAAAGTCAAAAACCACGCATCTGTTTTGTTTTGTTTAAAACACGGTATTTTTTGAAACCCTTTTAAATCACCTGGGTGACTATAGAATTTGTTTTTTAAGTTTACGTGGTGCTGGTTAAAGAACAAAGCTGGGTTTTCGCAAAATCAAAAAAAAACGCATTGTTATGTTTTCGTTAATACACGGTATTTTTTGCACCTTTCAATTCACCGTGGTGAATATGAATTGCTGTTTTAAAATTTTGGGGGCTGCGTCAATGAACAAAGCTGGGTCGCAAAAGTCAAAAAAACATTTATCTGTTATGTTTTGGGTAAAATTTTCAGGGTATTTTTTGCACCTTTAAAATTTTCCCTTTGTGGGATATAGAATTTATTTTTTTAAGATTTATTTGGAAATGCTGCTTTCAATGAAAAAAAAGCTGGGGGGCCCCAAAAAAAAGTCAAAAAACACGTATCTTTTTTGTTTTCGTATAATACACGGTTTTTTTTGCACCTTTCAATTCACCTGTGGTGATATAAAATTGTTTGTGTTAAAAATTTTAATGGATGCGGGGTAAATTGAAAAAAGGGTGGGTGCGAAAAAAGTCAAAAAACACTATTGTTATGTTTTCGTATAAAAAACCCCGGTTTTTTTGGCAAAACAAAACCGGGGCTGATACAATTTTTTGCTGGATTTAATTTAACTGCAAGGGGGGATATTTTCAACACGGGTTTAAGGAATGGGTAAAATTGAAAATAAACCCCCCTTATTAAAATGTATCCCTGATAATAAAAGTGGGGGGGTTTTGCCCCAACCCCAAAGACCCCCTGCGGGGTTACTAGAAATGATGTGTATCAATATAATTTTAAAGGCTCCTTTTCCCCGGGAAATATTTAAATTAGCAAAATACTGTTACAAAAAAAGATATTCCAAACAATGTTCACAAAGTTTTGGTTTAACTTTTTCCAGTTTTCCCTTTATGGGATAAAAACTTGTTTGTTTTTCGCCCGGGGCCCCCCCCCCCCCCCCCCCCCTGGACTTTACAGCGGTAATTTCTGCTTTAAAATTCCTAGCTAACTATTTTAAATCTTCAAATTTTAAATTTAACAAATTTTGGAAAGGATCACAGCTAAAAAGTGGGGTTTTCTCTGTGCAGAAATAGACAATTTGCTAGCTGTTTGGCCACGGCAGAGCGCCGTCCTTTTCCGAAGCTAAAGGGGGAAACCCAAGGCTGAACGGGAAGGGCGTTCTATGAAAAAGAGGTATTGATTTTCCAGCCATGAAACCATACAACCCCCGTCATGAATCGCACACAATCCCCCCCTCTCTTCTGTAATTGTTCTGGTCCCAAAATGACGGGAACGCCGAAAATGGCGCGTTCTTAAAGATATCACGGTTTTAAACCCTTTAATTTCGCATGACTGAAAATTTCGTCCCATAAAAACCTTCCCGATTTCAACTTTGTCGATAAAAAAAATCGCTAACCTATGATAAGTAAAAAACCCAAAGAAGATTATCTGGCGGGAAGTCATCTTCAGTCCTGCCCAACTCTCCCCTTCCTACCATTCTGCTTTTTTCTGCTCCCAGGCCCCAAGAGTTATCTGGACTTGGGGGCATCTTTTAAAGCCCTTTTTTTGGAAACCGAGGAGGAAGTGGTTACCCCAGGTTGTTTTGAGGGTGCCTGGCTTGCCCCGAGGGGCTGATTTAAAGAGGGAGGGAAAACTATTTAGGTAAAATTGCTGTGTCCTGTGCTGTCCTTCCCTGCCTTTGGTACCACGGGAGTTATACCATCTCCTTGCGGGGGCCCAAGGATTGCATCCTGGCTTTCCCCGTGGAACAAAAAAGAATGGGATGACTTCTGTAGGTATCCGTTACAACGATTAGCTTGTTTCCTCCAAACTCATAAAAGTAACTCCGTTTAGGCAAGATTTCTGTTAGGTACTATGTTTTAATAAACCCTTTGTTTCTATGGGGGCATTCATAAGCCTCTTTGCAAAGTTTCACTTTACTTTATGCTGTATGTTGCTGGGGGGTTAGGAAGAACTTGTCTAGCTCGTGTTGTCACTGGTAAAGACAATGAAATTTCTTACACAAAGCAAGACGTAATTTTATCTATATATGTCATTTGTTTTCTGTTATCTCCTTTTATGGTTAAGGCACACATGTTAAGAGTAATTACAGAAACTAAATTTTTATATTGTTTTAACATACATGTTGTGGGGACTCTAAGAAGGAAAGGTGGATCCTCTGGTCACCATGTACGGTTGTCGCAACCTACGCGGGGAGCGGAGCCTTGTCTTCCCCGGAGCCCGCTGCAAAGCAGGACGGACTTTGCCGCAGGGAAACCCCCAGGTTGCTATCCCCAACTCAGGACCTAAAGGTGACAGCTGAAGCAGGAGGCATAACCCCGAAACCGCCGAACAGGAACAAAGCAGATGGGAGATTTGTAGGGCAGCACGTAGCAGATGAAGGTCAGAATGATGGATGTAGACAGGGGCCGGAACGTAACGGAAAAATAAAGGGAATTGCTAGAGAACACAAAAAGGGGCCCAAAAGGAAATGGACACCCCAACGGGCCAGACGGGGGAGGAAGAGGGAAATTATAAGGCCCCTGTCCCCAAAACTAATGGGGGGAGAATACCGCAGGCACTGGCCCTTTAAATCCTGGACAGCTGCTCACATGCTCCCCTCGTGGCCAGCCGGGAAAGTGTGAGCAGAAGCAGGAGAAGACACAGCAGCGCGCCGATCAAGAAGAAGGCAGGATGGGGCTGGGTGAGTATAAGCGCAGCGAGGCGAGCGCCGGGGGCTTTTAGCCTCTGGCCCAAAACCGGACCGCAGCATGAGGGATCCGGGGCCAGTGGCGGCAACTTTCAGTCCGGGCATCAGACCCTCCCCTTAGGGCCCCTCCTATCAGGAAACCGTAGTCTGTGAAAACCTTTGATAAGAGTGGAAGCATTAATTTTTTCGTGTGACTCCCAAGATATTTCCAAAAGGCCGAAGCCCTTCCAGTCAATGAATGAAATAATAGGTTTCATCTCTGGAATGCTTCATGTCAAGTATTTCCCTGACTTCATAGGTATCATAGGTATTAAAAGGTATGGCAGACGAAAGCACCTTTTTCGAATACCAGTTGAGGATCACTCTGTTTCCTAAGCGCATACACTTTATGTGAAAGACACAGAAGTGTGATAAATTTTAAAACAAGTTGACCTATAAAAAAACTTGTTCCTTGCCAAAGCCCCGCAAGTGGTTAACTGTAGAAAAAGGGGCCCACCTTTTGGGGGGTGGCACATTGTATAGGTAAGGCTGTATAAACTATGACCCCGCCTGGATTGCTGAAAATTGAGTGGAAGTGCGCGCTGCAGCTTCAAATCCATGGTGGTGTATGACCTTTTTGCTGATGCTGTGGCCTCTGACAAACACTGTCTGAAATCTCTGGTGAGCCGGTCCTTTGGTGTCTGAACTTTGCCCATTCCTGCTTTCCTTGTCCAAGTTTTCACAGGTCCAAATTTGGACCCCAGGACAAAGACGTGCTCTAGATCAAGTAGTTTAATTGCAGAAAATACTTTTAATAATTTCCGGGTTTTCCCAAATTTGGTTTGTAGACTTAGGGGGGCCTAGGGCAGTACGGGGGGACGGTACGGGCCCGGGGCCAAATTTTTAAACAAGGGGGGCCCCCGGCGCCGCCAGCGGGCCCCTTTGCTTCATGTATCTGCCAGCCAGCGAAGGCCCCCGGGCCCCCCTTCCTTCTTTTTGGGGGGGTCCCCCGGGCCCTTTTATCCTCGGGGCCCGCCGCGGCCCCCCTTTTCATGCGCCGTGGCCTCCGTTTAAAAAAAAGAAAAAGCACGGCGGGGAAAGGTCTTCACCGCCTGCTGCCCCCCTCCCCCAATAACTAATGGCTATGTGGCCGAGGGGCTTCCCGGGGGGAGGGCGCCCCCCGCTGGCAACGTGATAATACGCCCGTGTCGAGAGACGTCACGCTGCCAGTGGCCCGGGAAGGAGAAAAGGTAAATTTTTTTTTTAATTTTATGAAACCTCCCGGGGGCCCCCTCTATGTACCCTCCGGGGGGCCCCTCTATGTACCCTCCTGGGGCCCCCCTATGCACCTCCCGGGGGCCCATTTTGTCTCTCTGGGGGTATCTATTACCCCCTGGGGGCCCCCTTTTAAAAACCCCTAGGGGCCCCAAAAATATACCCTCCAAGGGCCCCCGATTAAACCCCCCTGGGGGCCCAAAAATTACCCTCCTGGGGGGGCCCTTTTATTACCCTTCCCGGGGGCCCCAAATATAACCCGCCGGGGGGGCCCCAAATTATCCCTTCCGGGGGGATTATATACCTGCCTGCCTGGGGGCCCATCTATTACCCCCGCTGGGGGCCCCTTATATACCCGCCCTGGGGGCCCATCTTAACCCCCCCCCTGGGGGCCCCCTATTACCCGCCCGGGGGCCATCTTTTATGCCTGCCCCGGGGGCCCATCTATTAAGTCCTGCCCGGGGCCCCTTATAAAGTGCCTTTCCGGGGGCCCATCTATATACGGGCCTGCCTGGGGGGCCCCCCTATATTCGGCCTGCCTGGGGGCCCATCTATTACCCGCCTCCGGGGGCCCATCTTAACCCCCCGCCTGGGGGCCCATTAATAACCCCCGGGGGGGCCCTCTAATTTAAAACCCCTGGGGGCCCCTCTTATACCCGGCTGGGGCCCATCTAATACCGCCTGGGG
>JAODAL010050020.1:0-27740 GCA_025379985.1 Phyllomedusa bahiana | reverse complement strand
TGTTTCTACTTGGAGCGGACTTCTGCGTCAGGGGGCAAAAATACAGTTTACTCCAGAAGGCATAAATTGCCCTGTTTGCCCCCGGATCAAAAGAGGGGAAGCGTACCGCTGTCCCCCTTAAAAGGCCCTTTACCGCATTATGTTTTCCAAAAGGAACCCCATGAAAAATTTCCCCACCACCATTCTACAACAGTAACAGGACTTATGGTCTCAAGGTCCTGAGATTTTGGACTACTACCTCTTGAATTTTCCCGAAGTTTTGTAGGAGAATCTAACCTCGGGTGAACTCTTCAATCACACAGGTATCTTGTTTAATTCTTCGGTTGTGGGGAGAGGGAGATTAAAAACAGATACCACCCCAGGGGAAAAGGCAATGTCCCTGTTATTGCCCATCCCTTTTTTAGAGCCGCCCCATGGGATCCGGCCCCCCCATGGCCCCTTCCCAAAGGGAAAGGAGAACAATCCAAACTTTGCCGTGGGGACCCCATGTCTACATTGATCCCATAGGGGTCCCTAGGGGGGGCCCCAAAACCAGTTTAAAGCCAAGACCAGTAGCAGAGGTTTGCCTTTTTATTCCACAGGGCCAAAAAACAACAAAAAGTAGATTGGATTAATTATATTTTTTATAACCAAAGAGGTTTGTCAATTACAGAGAGATGGATTCCAAAATGTTACGGGACTAGGCCCCAAAACCAAATGACCTGCAGAAAAGATTGGGAATAGACATGTTTTTGCCGAGAAAGGTGAGTTTGTGGTTTTTGGTGGGGGTGCCCCCCCCCCCCTTTTTACTTACATCCCCCGACAACACAGGGGGAATGGGAAAATTACCTTGCCCTTTGGGTAAGATCAGGGAAATTTATCGAAAGAATTAAGGGGAATTCAGGAGTGGTACTTCCGGCAATTGGGTTTACGGATTGGATGGAGGGTGGAAGCAAAGGGTTTCAAAAATTGGCACAATTCATGGTTTTTCTGGGGGTTTTTTTCTGTTTGTTTTTGCTGTTGTGTCCCCCTTTAAAAATTACTAGCCAAAAAAGCTCTGGAGGAACGGTGGTAGTTTCTAATGCAAGAACAGGAAACTTGATGCACGAAAAAGAAGAGACATTCCCCATACAAGTAAAGGAAAAAGCCAAACACAGAATGAATCAATTAATTTAGGGTTAGAACGGGAGACCTCACATCGAAAGGTAGGTTAGTGAGAGGAAGGACAGGGAGTTGCTTGATAGAAATGGCTCTCTGCGAATCCTCAGAAGAAATCCCCAACCCCATCCCCCACGATGTGAGCAGCTCCACAGGCTAAATCTATGTAAATTAGAGTTTGAGTATAGGGAAAGCTTGGCATTTTAGGGGGAATGTGAGGGTTAATGCTAATATGTGTACATGTGTGTTTCAATAAGCTAAAGTTTGTTTATAAGAAAATACCAAGCTTTCCTCCTTATAAGACCATACAGATATCCATTTGAGGACGATGATTGTGCAGAATTGAGGCATTCAAGATGGCCGCGATTCCATGTATACATCCTGCCAACAAGCCACTGAGTTTCGACTACATGTCCCAAGAAGCACTGACTGATACAACCAGAAACTTCATCTGCCTGGCAACTACTTTGAACCAATAGAGAACTTTGTGCTCAACCCTCTCCCACTGCGCAGGCCCCCCGCCCACTGCATCCCATATAACTATGTGTGCCGCGCTGAATAAAGGAGAGGAGTGCATGGATAAGATTGGACCAGAACAACGCGTCTGACTCTTTCTTTCATTGGCCGGCCCGTGCACTTAGACACTGATTTGGAGTACCGGAGTGGGAACAGGAGATCCATTGTCGCTTTATGACCTTGACAAGATCTTATCTACTGCTTGTGTACAGGTTTCTGTAGGTTACTGACCACTTCTCTCTGCTCTCAGTGCTCCAGCTGCTTTGTCCGACTCTGGTAAGTCTATCCCTGCTGAATATTTGGCTATGTCTGCACAACAATTATTTCAAATCGGAATTCACATGAATTCCAGCTTGAAATACTTGTCTAAAACAGAAAATAAATAATCCTCATCGACCTCAATAGTAAATACACATTGTAGTTAATACAACGCATATTTTTGGTGGTCGACATAGAAGTGTGAAATGGCTGGTTGAAGAAGTGATACAGATGTTCATTTGTTCACAGACGGGGTGGAACAAAAGATTGTTTAAAAGGGAGAGATAGTGCTGAAGTTGCAACCAGGTAGGATATTTTTTCCAAAATTATACGCACCCACCCATAACTAACAGTTGGGAGAACATGCCAGGACTAAGCCACATTGAAAGCTTGAGATTATGCCCTATTTTAGATACAAATAACTTCATTATAGAATGCTCTGTAGTCACCACCTAGTTCAGCAGAGTGGAGTTTGCATGCCTGGTTGACACAACCTAATCAGCTTTTGAGAATCACTACCCTTCCCTTCTGTATGAGGTCAGTGCATCTTGGGCGAATCTTACAGCAGCTAGTAGCCTACCAACAACCATTGATCTAGCGATCCAGGTAACATAAAAGGTAATTTATTAGGAAGCTTTAAAAACCAAACATGCAGGACAGACTGACATGTTTCAGGCTTCAGACACGAGCTCTTAATCGTAGTGACACAAGAACTGCAGTGGCAAATAGAGCTGATAGGGAGAAGCATCAGTAACAGTGCATCCAGTTGGTTTTGAAGTGTCACATGCTGCTGGAGAAGAACTCCTAAGAAACGTACAGCTAGAAGGCACTGAATAGTCAAAAAGTAATCTGGAGAAGGTAGCTAAGATGAGACCAAGAGCCAAACCCTGAAGAATGACAGAAAGTGCCTGAAAAACTTCCTTCAAATCTCTCCATTGCTCTTCCAAAAGGCAGAGGAGCTACTGAAGCGAATGGTAGACAGCAACATTATCAAAGACAGTCATCCATTGTGTTGGTAAAGAAAAAAAAACGGCAACCTACAGTCTATTGTGGATTGTGGACACTGAGTAAAGGATTCCCTTGCTGCATTAGGACAAGAGAAATTCTTCACCAACCTACAATGGACTGCCTGAGTAATTCCAAATGCATTTCTGCCTCAACAATGCTCCTGCTACTTTTCAGTGGCTGATGGAGTTATGAAGAGGGAACTGAACACTTGAGTACTCATTGACTTCCTAGAATACATCATCAATTATGACTTACCTGTTAGTGAAGAAATATGCACTTGTTGCCTATGGACTTTAAAGAGTCTGCGGTAGAATAGAGTCAACATGGTATTTCAGGCAAGAGGTTAAGGCAGGCAGCAGAAAAGAAGTCAAGTAACGAGTCAGAACCTAGGAATCACAAATTAAACTAGTACATCAACAAGTAATAATCTATATCTTACACAAAGAATGGAAAGGGAGTATCCCTTCAAATAACCATAGGTATATAGTTATTATTGGGGGTAGTGGCACTTTTTATTGTCTGACCCCCAAGATGCTTTGGGGTCACAATGCTGGCTGCTGTGCAACCAGCAAGGCAGTCAGGCGCTATGAACTGCCTGCCACTGGCAGCGCCAGAGAAAATCCTGGATGTGTTGGAACTGCAGCTGGTAAGCTGCATCTTAATAGTACACCCCCACCACCTAAAACATTAAAGATGGGGAAACTTACATAGGAAGACAGGGCCTCAATAATCTTAACTTGCTCCCACATTCTGTTTATGGGACCCGAGCCCTTCCAGTCAATGAGATAAATGAGCTTACCCAAGCAGTATCTGACATTGAGAACCTTCTTGACCCAAATAACACCATCAAGATCAGCAAAAGGAGCAGGCACATTAGATTCGTCTGAAAAGCGATTGAGTACAAACCACTTCAGAACAGAGATATGGAAGGCATTGTTAGTGACTGGATTTAATTGCTAAATGATGAAGAATGGACTCGGGAACTGCTGAGCCAATTTGTAGCAGAGAGTCTTGAGACAAATACATTTTCGAAAGAAACCTTCTCACCAGAATGAAATGCTGGAGAGGGACTGTGTTTCTTGTCTGCTTTAGCCTTGAAGTGAGAGACAGCCTTTAGGGGCCCAATTTAGCATTTTGCCAAATTCAGTGAAACTCGCTGAGTTTGGAGTTGATTCCAGACACATCCGAGAATACTGTTAAAAGCTGACGTAGATATAGTCCATAGGTTCTCTGGTCCTGGTAGGTTCTCTGGTGTGATTATTCCAGAACTCATTCGAGGGATGCAGACTACCTAGTCACAAGATGGCACAGAAAATTTCCCAGTATTTGACTCATACACTCCACTTGTCCACTATTTTGTAGGTATTAAACAAGTAGAAGTATAACATGACCTCCATCAGCCCACAAAGAGCTCATCAGAAGGTTAAGGTAAATAGAATACTCATATATGCAGAGACGAACCATGCAAACAGAAAATGTAGTTAAAGAAATGGGTGGCCAGGCAAGCAGCAGGGGGTGTCAGGAAAGCCTGCCCCACTGGAGGGTCGACAGCCTACCTGGGGTGTATTTGTGATGTTGCTCTCCCCCTCGGGGTATGCAAGGTTAGACGGATATGGTTTCACAATGGTTTTGCCAAGAAGTGAGTTCCTTACCTCTTATCTTCTCAGGAGAGAAGATTAACTCAGCATGCTGAGTCACGGGGGAGAGGGGCTGAGAGCGAGCCAGGGAGCAGGGAGCGTCTGCAATGCTTCCCTTTTTGTAAACACATTTATTTAGAAAAGTGGTTAAATACCCATTTTGTAGGATCCCACGTCAACATTACATCGTGGAAAAACTTCTTTAATCCCTGTCCATAAGCGCACAGGAAGACCCAAGTAGTGCGAAAGGATACCCCACTCGCCCACAACCCTGAACAGCTGGCAGAGATCTGTTTACCTGCACCGGTAAAACAGAACTCTGCCAGCCCTGTAGACTGCCACAAGTTCCTCATTAGTTATAAGCTTGGTCTGTTACAGACTCAAGCAGACCAGGAATCTGCCTTGGATAGCCATATATTAAAGACTGAGAAGACGTACACGTGATATCAGCTTGATCAGGACAACAGACCAGCTCAGGATCAAAGTTTATATTTTTTTAATCGTCTTGTGAGTGGACTAGAGAAACAATACATACAAAGGGATATACAATTGAAACCAGAAGTTTACATACACTATATAAAAAGACACATATGCATGTTTTTGTGACTATTTGACATGAAAAAACCTTACCCGTTCTAGATCAATTAGGATTACCACAATTATTTATGTTTGCCAGTAGGCAGAATAAGGAGAGAGAGAGAGAAATTTTTAAGGCATTTTTATTACTTTCTGCAAATTCAAAAGTTTACATACATTTCATTAGTATTTGGTAGCATTGCCTTTAAACTGTATTACTTGGGTCAAATGTTTTGGTTTAATCCTTCCAAAAAGCTTCTCACAATAGTTTGGTAGGAATTTTGGGCCCCATTCCTCCTGACAGAACTGGTGTAACTGAGCCATGTTTGTAGGTTGCCTTGCTCGCACCTGCCTTTTCAGCTTTGCCCATACATTTTCAATAGGATTGAGATCAGGGCTTTTTATGGCCACTTTAAAATATTGACTTGGTTATCCTTAAGCCACTTTGTAACCAGTTTGGCAGTATGCTTTGGGTCATTGTCCATTTGGAAGACCCATTTCTGCCTTTAACTTCCTGGCTGATGTCTTGAGATGTTTTTTCCGGATTGCCGCATAATCTTCTTTCCTCATGATGCCATCTATTACCGTGTTTTCCCCAAAAGTAAGACAGCGTCTTACTTTTCTTTTTCCCCCCAAAAGCCCCACTATTTCTTACTTTCGGGGTATGTCTTTTTTGGCAAGTATATGGCCCCATACGCAGGAAATTTAGGCAGGTATATGTCCCCATAAGAAGATTATAGGCAGGTTTTATGGCCCCATAGGCAGGTATATGGCCCCATAGGCAGGTATAGGGCAGGCTGTAGGCAGGGTATAGGGCCGGCTGTAGGCAGGTATAGGGCAGGTATAGGCAGCTGTAGGCAGGTATAGGGCCGGCTGTAGGCAGGAGTAGGGCAGGTGTAGGCAGGTATAGGCAGCTGTAGGGCAGGTATAGGGCCGGCTGTAGGCAGGTATAGGGCAGGTATAGGCAGCTGTAGGCAGGTATAGGGCCGGCTGTAGGCAGTTATAGGCAGCTGTAGGCAGGTATAGGGCCGGCTGTAGGCAGGTATAGGGCAGGTATAGGCAGCTGTAGGCATTTATAGGGCCGGCTGTAATCAGGTATAGGCAGCTGTAGGCAGGTAAAGGGCAGGAATAAGGCAGGTATAGGCAGCTTTTAGGCAGGTATAGGCAGGCTGTAGGCAATAATATCAAAATAAAAAACAAACAATCACTTACCTGGATCCCCGCTGCTCCGTCTCCCGCGCTCTCCTCTGTCTTCTTGCCGGCACAGGCGGGTGACATCATCAGGCCGCGCACGCAGCGTGATGACCCTGCACGCTGCCTGTGCCGGGAGCTCCGGGCAGTCGCGAGTCTGCAGTCGCTCGGAGGCCACTGCGGAGCACGGAGCGCTCCCCTCTGTGCCCCGCAGTGGTATCCCTTTTACCTATATGCGCTCCGAGGAGTCGCATATAGGTGAAGGAATCGAGGACATGCCGGGCCAGCGCAGCGCCCGGACACTGTGCGCTGTAAATCGCTTCAGTTATCTGCGCTCCCTGAGGAGCCGCATATAGCTGTCGTGTCCCTGTTGGCGCCCGGGCCATCGCAGCGCCCGAGCGCAGACAACGTACGTTTACTACGTCTTACTTTTGGGGTACGTTTACATTAGTCGACCTCCCTAAACTCCCTGCTACGTCTTACTATCGGGGGTGTCTTACTATCGGGGAAACACGGTAAGTGAAGTGCATTAGTCTCTCCTGCAGCAACACAACCCCACAACATGATGCTGCCACTCCCGTGTTTCACAGTAGAGATGTTGTTCTTAGGCTTCCAAGCTTCTCCCTTTTTCCTCCAAACGTAACGATGGTTATTATGGCCAAACAGTTAAATTTTAGTTTGTTCCTTTGTTCCTGTGTGCATTTGCAAACATTAATCTGGCTTTTAAATGTTTCTTTTGGGGTAATGACTTTTTCCTGGCAGAGTGTTCTTTCAGCCCATGTTGATACAGTACTCTGTTCACTGTGGATAATGATACAATCTTACCAGGTTCCGCCAGCATCTTCACAAGGTCTTTTGTTCTTTGGTTGATGTGCACATGTCGGACCAAAGTACTTTCTGAGTCTCAGAACCATCTCCTCCCTAGGCAGTATGATGGCTGAACATTCCCATCTTGTTTGTACTTGCGTATAATTGTTTGTTTAGATGAACGAGACACCTTCAGGTATCTGGAATTGCACCCAAGGATGAACCAGACTTGTGCAAGTCCACAATTCTCTTCCTGATATCCTGGCTGATTTCTTTAGACTCTCCCATGATGCTTCACACAGAAGCAGTGTGTTTTTGGTGTGCATAAAAAATACATCCATCTAATCAACTCAGATGGTACCAATAAACCAGAAGCTTTCAAAGACATTACATCATCATATTAGCTGTCCCAAATTGTTTAAAGGTATGAATGCAGCCTGCTGGTTCTGGACGCTCCCGGTACTCTCGGCATAACCCCCTTCACTATGTAGTTGAGCTCGTGCCGCTGTGTACCTTTTTCCCTACTGGGACATTATACAAATATTTATGTGGGAAATTCTGCAGGAATGAGTCATGGCCAGGAGAAGATGTCATGGTGGTCTGAACCGGATGGAGAAGAATAAGGAAATTGAATGACTCTGATCAGAAAATACATCACCTGTGAGTCATTAAATCTAATTACACTGTAATCAGTTATGTGTCTACAGAGCCTGTGTACATTAGTTTCTACCACTATATGGTCATTGTATGGAGGTAGTATACAGTCTGCTGAGCCTGTGTACACTGCTATCTACCACTATATGGTCACTGTATGGTGGAAATATTGGTTATAGTGTAATGGATTAGGTTCAGGCACAGCATCTGTTGAATAGGCTTATGTCCAGGAAAGCTTGGTGATGTCCTCAATTAGCTTTCTTCCAGAGCTGTTGCACAGTAGTTGGGTATAGTAGGCATGACCTTTTGTGAAGGGGTGTGGTTTGGTATAAAGAGGGTGTGTTCTATGCAAATTTTGGGGCAGTATACATCCCCTTTTGGCTCCCAAAATTTCTGGTCCTCTAAGCAGAGGGAGAAGCCTATTTAAAAAAAAAAATATTAAACAAGAATTAGTCCAAGATACTGATCTACAATGCTATATCTCAGGAGAAGTGGAAGACTCAGTTGACTGGACTGCCAACTATGTGTTAAGGCGATGATTATCTGTACCTCCTGACACAATGACTTAACTCTCAAAACGAAAGCTTCTAAGTTTAACATAGCAGTGCCACTTCTAAACTACCACACAGCTGTGCCCACACAGCAACAGATATTGCCATCCACCAATGACAAGGTCATCCAGCTAGCAGATACTCCAGAGACTAAACCGCAGCTTAATCCCTATGCTATATAATTTTCTTCTGATTTATCTCATCTTTATAATCCAGAGACACCACAACGTAATCCAGCAACAAGGAGTGGGACAGCAGACATGTTGGACTTTGCCAGTTATATGATACGCAGGGAGCTGATTAACATTAGTCTCTCAAAGTTTGATGACTGTGCTGAAAACTATAGTGCATGGAAATCGACTTTTGCAGCAATTATCAATGATCTTTACCTCACAGCCAAAGAGGAACTTGATTTGCTTGTCAACTAGTTAGGCCCAGAATCTGCAGAATGGGGAAAGATATTGAGAGCAGTTCATGCAGGCCACTCAGAGGAAAGTCTTGCTGCAGCATGGGAGAGGCTTAAACAGACCTACAGGCAGTTCTGAAGCTATAGAAAGTGCCTTGTTTAAGAGACTTCAAGCATTCCCAAAAAGATTACTAGCAAGGACAATCACAAGCTCCAGGAACTGAGTGACCTACTAAAGCAATTAGAATTAGCTAAAATGGACCCATGTCTGTCAGGACTGAGTTACATCTAGTGGTGTCCAAACTTCCGCATGGTATGCAAGAAAAGTGGTCAGACCAAGGCTCCAGATACAAAAGAAAACACAATGGGTGACATATCCCATTAGGGCTGCGCCATTTTTTTGGTATATTTTGCTCCAAAAAACTGTTGACGCCCTATTCTCTATATATATGAACTGTAATACACCAAAGCTAGGTGCATTATACAGCAGGCATAACAAATTTGAATGCGCTTAAACTAGGTGCATCAAATATGCTAGCAATGATATACTATGCACCTAGATTAGGCACATCATGCAAGGTAGACGCCAGATTTTTGAAAGTTTCATTCATTGAGACGCACTATACACAAATTTAATGCACCTTAAAGCTGCCGTGGAGGCGCCTGTTTTCTGACATGTCGCCCAATGTATCTTTTGTCCCTTTCTCCTATTTTTCAACATTCATCAGTGACCAAGCTCGGAAGAATAATGATCCCAGCTTCACAAAAATCTACTCTACCGGCCTCATCATCATGCTCAAGGTATGATACAAGCAAACGTAGAGACTTAAGGGGAACAGTATGTGTTAGAAAGACAAATGTCCCACTTGCAGCATCCTCCACCACTATGCAGGATGCCCCTGTCCTTAAAGAAAGGGACCCTAATCGCATGTCTCCTATTCACAAAAGACTCCTCTAAAAGAATGTAGTGGACTCAGGGCAAAGACTTCACAAGAGCGCAGAGATACTCTCAAGGAGGTTGAAGGTTACAAAAGACTGAAAGGCCCCGTTCACACGGCTTATTTGCCGACGGATTGGCGCCGTATTACGCGCGGATTTGCGCTTCAATACGGCGCCAATCCGTCGGAGTCATTACGGTAATCCACTGCTCTCATAGAGAACAGTGGATTCCGTCGCTCCTCCCCGCTCAGCAAATCCGCCGCGGGGGGAGAAAGTGACATGCACATTATTTACGGCGCGGACACGCCGTAAACAATGCAATTGTCTTGGGGCCGGGAGAGCGCCGGCCCCCGCCCCCTGTCCCGCCCCTATATTCACAGCGGATTTGTGCGCTCAATACGGCGCACAAATCCGTCGGGAATAAGCCGTGTGAACACGGCCTAAGGCTGTCATCAAGTGCGCTGATTGCAATAGTGAAGACATGTTACAGCTATGCATCCTACTTCAACTCACAACCTCAAGCATTATTTAACACTGTCACAATGCATGGCGGGGAGCCATGCAGGTTCAACCACAACCACTGTCTGCTCTCCCTGCATGGAAATATGTGGCAGAAGGAATGGTCCCAAATGCTGTGCCAATGTGTGCTTAGTCAAGGTCTACCCAGAAGGTAAATCTGAAAAGGCCACCAAAATGTATGCTATAGTGGGTATGGAAAGTATTTAGACACCTTTAAACTTTTCACTCTTTGTTTCATTGCAGCCATTTGGTAAGATCAAAAAAGTTCATTTTTTGGGTCATTAATGTACATTCTGCACCCCATCTTGAAAGAAAAAAACAGAAATGTAGATATTTTTGCAAATTTATTAAAGAAGAAAAACTGAAATATCACATGTTCTTAAGTATTCAAACCCTTTGCTGTGACACTAATATTTAACTCACATGCTGCCCATTTCCTTCTGATCCTTCTTGAGATAGTTCTACTCCTTCATTGGAGTCCAGCTGTGTTTAATTAAACTGATTGGACTTGATTAGGAAAGGCACACACCTGTCTATATAAGATCTCACAGCTCACAGTGCATGTCAGAGCACATGATGTCTAAGATACTGCCCCAGGAGCTAAGAGACAGAATTGTGGCAAGGCACAGATCTGGACAAGGTTACAAAAGAATTTCTGCAGCACTCAAAGTTCCTAAGAGCACATTGCCCTCCATAATCCTTAAAAGGAAGAAGGTTGGGATGACCACAACTCTTCCTCGACCTGGCCATCCAGCCAAACTAAGCAATCATCAGAGAAGAGGCTTGGTGAGAGAGGTAAAGAAGAACTCCAAGTTCACTGTGGCTGAGAGCCAAAGATGCAGTAGGGAGATGAGAGAAAGTTCCACAAAGTCAACTATCACTGCAGCCCTCCACCAGTCAGGGCTTTATGGCAGAGTGTGGCGACGGAAGCCTCTCCTCAGTGCAAGACATCTGAAAGCCTGCATACAGTTTGCAAAAAAAACTCATGAATGACTCCCAGTGTCAGGGCTAGGCTGCACTCAGGCTGCAGTGATCTACAGGCTGCAGCAGCTGATTTGCATCCCCTCCCTGATACTCTTGCTGCTGGCAGCTCTGTGAGTGACAGACGCCCAGCCAATGGGAGGTCCCGGAGGCCGCTCCAATCAGCTACAGGGGTGGTATCCGGGAATCCCATTTAAACTCCCTGAAGGCTGAGTCCAGCGCCTGTGATATTTTCCTGGCTGCCTATTACCTGTGCTATTTTGTTCTGCTTACCTGTGTACCTGACCTCGGCTTGTTCTCCTGACCCCGGCTTGTCTTCTGATCTTGTACCTCGCTCCCGTTTGGCTTTTGACCCCGGCATTTTGACGTTTATCCCCCTGGTTCTGATTTGTGGCTTTGGTGTTCCTATTTGGTATTGACCCGGACTGTCTGACCTTTCTTCCTCCTGACAGCCCCAGCACTTTAGCAGCCAGGGACTGTCCCCAGTTGCCGTCTGCCGCCTACGGACAGCACGTCAAGCAGGCAGGGACAGTGGGCTGGGTTCCAGTCAGGGCTCACTGCACCTCCCTTGACGTGACATTATCACAGGCCAAAACCGTTATTGCTCTATCCTCACTATGAACCCCATGACAGCTCTGGTAGAGCAGATGCAGGGGCTAACCCAGCTAGTCCAGGATCTGGCGCGGAGAGTAGAACAACAGGAGGCTACCCAAGGTAGAGTGCCCTGCACTACCCGCCCCCTGTGGAGCCCCTATCAGTTGCGACAGGTTCTCAGGCAACAGGAGGCCTTTTTGGCATTTAGAGAGGGATGTCGCCTGTATTTTAGCTCCTTAGTACTTGGGCAATGAGGAGCAAAGAGTGGGAATTGTTATTTCCTTACTTCAGGGTCCCCCCCCAGGAGTGGGCATTCTCGTTACCACCTGATTCGCCAGAACTGTCTTCGGTGGACAGGTTCTTTGCTGCCTTAGGGGTACTCTTTGATGACCTGGATAGAGAAGCTGTAGCCGAGGCTCAGCTGACCACTTTGAGGCAGGGTAAAAAGACTGTGGAGGAGTATTGCTCCGAATTTCTGCGCTGGTGCGTTCCGTCTGGGTGGAACGACCTGGCTGTCAGATGCCAGTTTAGATTAGGGTTAGCTGACCATGTGAAGGATTTATTGGTGGCTTACCCTACCCCTGGTACTTTAGATGAGGCTATGGCATTAGCCGTTCGTCTGGACAGACGTTTTAGGGAGAGATGTCGAGAGAAGGCTACTATCCCAGTGGTTCACCCCATAGTCACCTCTACACCCACGGTTCCCGATATAAACCCAGAGGAGCCCATGCAAGTGGGGGCTTCTTCTGCTACTGCTGCAAGGGACCGTAGGACTTCTCGTCGTATCCAGGGATTATGCTTTTACTGTGGCGAAGATGGACACGGCATCAGGGAGTGCTCCAAGAGGAAGACCAGGTCAGAAAACTCCTGCGCCTAGGTGATTGGCAGGAAGATCACCTAGACGAGCAGGTATTTCCTATTGTATCTAAAAAGTTGTTACTACCAGTTAAGATTTCATACTTGTCGCTGTCTGGGTCTGGGAGTGCGTTTGTGTATTCTGGATCAGCTTCTAATTTTGTTGATGCGTCTTTCGTGAAACGTCGAGGCCTACCTTGGAGACCACTATCTGATTCTCTGCGGGTTGTGGCTATTGACTCCACTCCACTAGCTCAGGGCACAATCCAACATTGTACTCCTGAGCTAGAGATGGTGGTTGAATCCATACATATTGAAAGGTGTATTCTATTTATCATGGAGGGGCTGCCCGCTGATGTGGTTTTGGGGCTACCCTGGCTTCAGAAACATAACCCAGTGTTTGACTGGAATTCAGGTGAACTAGTCAAGTGGGGACAACGGTGTGTTGACAAATGTCTCCCTACCATACTGGGCAATACTGGGGTGAGCAGATTCCTGTTTTCATTCGTGACTTTGCTGCAGTATTTTCTCAGAAACAGTCGGAGATACTACCCCCTCATAGATCTTACGACTGTGCCATTGACCTATTACCCGGAGTAAGGTTTCCCAAGGGGAGGATATATAATCTGTCTGGTCCAGAAAGACTAGCAATGAAACAATATATTGCAGAAAGCTTACAGAAGGGGCATATCCGACCTTCAGTGTCTCCCATGGGTGCAGGGTTTTTCTTTGTAGGAAAAAAGGATGGAGGCCTCCATCCATGCATAGATTACCGTGAACTAAATAAAATTACAGTAAAAAACCAATACCCGCTACCCTTGATTCCTGATCTGTTCAATCAAATTCCAGGGAGCAAAGTGGTTTTCCAAGTTGGACCTTAGAGGGGCCTATAACCTCATCCGTATCCGAGAAGGGGATGAATGGAAAACCGCGTTTAACACTCCTGAAGGTCATTTTGAGTATCTGGTGATGCCGTTCGGGTTGTGTAATGCTCCCGCGGTGTTCCAGAATCTGGTTAATGATGTTTTCCGTGAACTCATTGGTTGTTGTATGGTCGTTTACCTGGATGACATTTTAATCTATTCGGAGGATTGGTCATCCAACGTTAAACACGTACGACAGGTATTGAAAATTCTGAAAGAAAATAGTTTGTTTGTCAAACTTGAAAAATGTGTTCTCGGGGTGCAGGAGATATCTTTTCTTGGGTACATCCTGACTCCTAACTCATTTCGTATGGACCCCGGTAAAATTCAGGCTAATCACGATTGGGTCCGCCCTTCATCTCTGAAGGCCCTGCAGCGGTTCCTAGGGTTTGCTAATTATTATCGTAAATTTATACGTAATTTTTCTGTTTTAGTTCGGCCGTTGACTGACATGACCAAGAAGGGTGCGAAGTTCAGTAACTGGCAACCTGAGGCCATTGAAGCATTTGAGAAGCTTAAACAGTGTTTTGTATCAGCTCCTGTGTTGATTCAAGCTGATCATAGCAAACCCTTTGTCGTTGAGGTTGATGCTTCCGAGTATGGCGCAGGGGCTGTCTTGTCTCAGGGGTCTGCCGCTATGACTAACCTTCGTCCTTGTGCCTTCTTCTCACGTAAATTTTCCTCAGCTGAAAGGAATTATGACGTTGGGAATCGGGGGCTATTGGCTATTAAGTGGGCCTTCGAGGAATCATAAGAACCTCACCTTTTTAGAGAGTACTAAAAGGTTGAATCCACGGCAGGCACGCTGGGCATTGTTTTTTACGCGTTTCAACTTTGTTGTTACTTACCGACCTGGTTCGAAAAATGTGAAGGCTGATGCTCTATCTAGAAGCTTCTGTGCCAGCCACGCATCCCAGGAGGATCCGGTACCTATTTTGCCCAAGGAGACTGTTGTCTCAGCTATTTCCCCTGATTTAGCCACTGAGATTAAGTCCCACCAGGATATGAGACCTGCTAATTGTCCTGTTTCAAAGGTCTTTGTCCCCACTCAGTTCCGGTTACGAGTATTAAAAGAATTTCATGATTCCGTGTTGTCTGGACATCGTCCGGTACCTCACCATTTTACTGTAATTATGGTTTTCACCCAAGACATGCATCATTTTCCAGTGCTACGTCTGATCACAGCGGGGTGGATGTTATCATTAAAGATCTGTGCACAGTCTGAGCCCAAGTTCAGAAGAACTTGGTTCATGCCCAGAACATCCAGAAGAAAAGTTCTAATAAACGGCGTATTTGTTCTAGAGGGTTTGCGGTTGGGGATAAAGTATGGTTATCCACCCGAAATCTGCGCTTAAAAGTTCCCTCTGGTAAACTCGCGCCACGATTTGTAGGTCCGTATGTGGTTCAGGAGGTGGTTAATCCAGTGGCATATCGGCTGAAATTACCCTCTTCTCTCCGTATACATAATGTGTTCCATCGTTCACTTCTTAAGAGGTATATTCAGCCTGTTACTCCGCCCTCTAGGCCTCCTTCTCCAGTTTCCATAGAGGGGGAGTTAGAATATGAAGTCGCCCGTATTTTGGATTCTCGTATGGTCCAAAGGTCTCTACAGAACCTGGTCAATTGGAAGGGGTATGGTCCTGAGGAGAGATCATGGGTTCCGGCGAAATCCATCCATGCTGATCGCCTGGTGAAGGAATTCCATGAGTCTCACCCGGACAAACCCAGACCAGGGAAGGGTCCGGTGACCCCTCCTAAAAGGGGGGGTACTGTCAGGGCTAGGCTGCACTCAGTCTGCAGGGATCAACAGGCTGCAGCAGCTGATTTGCAACCCCACCCTGATACTCTTGCTGCTGGCAGCTCTGTGAGTAACAGACGCCCAGCCAATGGGAGGTCCCGGAGGCCGCACCAATCAGCTACAGGGGTGGAATCCGGGAATCCCATTTAAACTCCCTGAAGGCTGAGTTCAGCGCCTGTGATATTTTTCTGGCTGCCTATTACCTGTGCTGTTTTGTTCTGCTTACCTGTGTACCTGACCTCGGCTTGTTCTCCTGACCCCAGCTTGTCTTCTGATCTTGTACCTCGCTCCCGTTTGGCTTTTGACCCAGGCTTGTTGACGTTTATCCCTTTGGTTCTGATTTGTGGCTTTGGCGTTCCTATTTGGTATTGACCCGGACTGTCTGACCTTTCTTCCTCCTGACAGCCCCAGCACTTTAGCAGCGCAGGGACTGTCGCCCAGTTGCCGTCTGCCGCCTAGGGCAGCACGTCAAGCAGGCAGGACAGTGGGCTGGGTTCCAGTCAGGGCTCACTGCACCTCCCTTGACGTGACATCCAGACTATGAGAAATAAGATTCTCTGGTCTGATGAGATGAAGATTGAAAATTTTTGATGTTAATTCTAAGCGGTATGTGTGGAGAAAACCAGGCACTGCTCATCACCTGCGCAATACAATCCCAACAGTGAAACATGGTGGTGGCAGCATCATGCTATGGGGGTGTTTTTCCGCTGCAGGGACAGGGCGACCAGTTGCAATTGTAGGAAAGATAAATGCAGCAAAGTACAGAGATATCCTGGATGAAAACCTCTTCCAGAGTGCTCTGGACCTCAGACTGGGCTGAAGGTTCATCTTCCAACAAGAAAATGACTCTAAGCACACAGCTAAAATAACAAAGCAGTGGCTTCAGAACAACTCTGTGACCATTCTTGACTGGCCCAGTCAGAGCGCTGACCTAAACCCAATTGAGACTTGAAAATGGCTGTCCACCAACGGTTCACCATCCATCCTGAGGGAACTGGAGAGGATCTAAAAGGAAGAATGGCAGAGGATCCCCAAATCCAGGTGTGGAAAGCTTGTTGCATCATTCCCAAGAAGACTCATGGCTGTACTAGCTTAAAAGGATGCTTCTACTCAATACTGAGCAAAGGGTCTGAATACTTATGACCATGTGATATTTCAGTTTTTCTTGTTTAATAAATTTGCAAAAATATCTACATTTCTGTTTTTTTTTCTTTCAAGATGGGTGCAGAGTGTACATTAATGACCAAAAATAATTAACTTTTTGGATCTTACCAAATTGCTGCAATGAAACAAAGAGTGAAAAATTTAAAGGTATCTGAATACTTTCCGTACCCACTGTATAATAGACGATAAAAGCAACTGGTCTCTAGCAAAGCCTAAATTCCTTGAGAAATGTCAGAAATAAGATTATTTTCTTGTCCAGTTTCTTATTCAAAAAATCCAACTTTATTTCATCCTTTAAAAAATAAGTAACATTATTTGATACAAGAAAAAATCATTCTGCTGACACATTTCAGGTATGTTTTGCCCTTAATTGTAGTGTACAAATTTGTGTTTAAAACTCACATGTGTATTTCATTTGAAAATCCAATATGCCTCTCGGTTCAATAACCGCTGTCTCAAGTCACCCCCTCTCGGGCCAATTTTAACCTTTTCAATGTCGTGAAACAAAAAAGAGGAAACATCACCTCCATGTTCTGTTGAAAAGTGATTAGAGGCAGCAGATGAATCAACATAATTATGATTTTTGGCATGTAAAATATGTTCGTGATGCGTCTTTTTAGATTACGTAAAATAATTTACAGGACTCACATCTGATAAGATAAATTACAGATTCTGTGTCACAATTAATAGCAGCTAGGAAATAACATCGCTGCCAGAGACCTACCTCATTTGGATACAAATCGCTAATTATTTATTTATTTATTTATTTATTTATTTTTCGTTTTCAAAACAACTTTATTGAGATAATATATGGATAACATAGTAGCAGTACAAAGGGATGTAATCCAAAGAAAGTATTAAGTAGTTACCGTGACAAGTAAGCATATTAATATAAGATAATAAAGGACTATAAAATGAAGGTTACTTGTGTTTCATAATAACTTCTCCTGTGCCACATTCGTGGCAAAACATCATTGTCCTTAAAAATTGGGACAGGCAGCCCTCTGTATAGAAAAATTTTAAATGGGGACAAGATGATAGCAATTTACTGTAGTATCAAGTGCCAATAAAGGAAATCTTTTAAATAACAAAAAGCCCATAAAAAACTACTGGGAAAGGGGGGGCTGGGCCCCAGCCCAAAAATCTTCACCCTGAAATAGTAAAAAAAAGGTGATTTCGCCCCCCCAAAAAAAGACAGCCCGTTTAAATAAAGGCTAAAAAAAGGCCCTTTCGCCAACTGTTAGTAAGGGAAATTTTTAACTTTTTTAGTGTTTGACCTTAGGCTCAGAACCCGTGAATGTTACCCATTCCCCCCCAAACCTCCTAAAATTTTGTGATCAGTTGTCTGGGGGGCTTTGCTCTCAGCTCCTCCCCATGGGGGGGGAGAGGAATATTTTTTAAACCATTCACCCCAAAGGGGGAGGTGCACAGAGGGCCTTTTTTCGGGGAAACCCAGTAAATTGGGCCCGCCCCCCAAAAAAAGGTAAACAGGCTTCCCTTCAATGATCTCGGGCTCAGGGGTATCTTTGAAGACAGAAAAAACCCCCGGTAAATTTTTTCCCAGCACTAACCAGTAATTGTACGGATTGGGGGTCTTTTAAAGGGCCCCCCAAAATGGCTGAAGGTCCCTGGCATCCCCCCCAAATATGCGTCTTTGGTCCTGTTTCTTTTTTGAAACCCTCCAACAGAGACCCGGCCCACATCGGGTTGGAATGAGTGAAGAGCTTGGGTAACGGTACCTTTCGTGAAAGCACTTTAAAAATTTAAGCCCCCTGCCCCCCGCCCAGGGAAAACCGAAGTCTTTGTGGATAAAATATAAGCTTTGCCCAAAGGGCCTCGTCTGCAAAAGGAGCCGGCTCATTTCTTGCCCCCAAAGCATTCCGGAATGATGGTTTGACTTTTAGATTGGGGACTCAATGACCCATATTGTGAGGGTAGAAATGGGGTTTGGGTTGGCAAATGTCGTTGGAAAACCAATTTTTCCCAAAAGCAAGTGAGGGAAACGGGAAAAAGGTTATTCTAGTTTTGGGGGAAATTAAAAAATAGTGCTTGATCTGCGGGAAAACTGCCCCAGTTTTTGGGGGAGCGGAATTGGGCGGGAAAGGCTGTTTTCATATGATTTTAAAGGAAAGCATGTTTAAACAAAGCCCCCTACACGAAGTAGTTTTTGACCTCCTCCCCCATACAAGAGGCGCGCGAGGTAATAGGAACCCGGGAAATTTTCCCTTTTAAGGGGGAACCCAAAGGGCCCCCTGGGGAAATAGGCCATTTTGCCTACCCAGAGAGGGGGAATATTGAAAGTGTAGTCTGTGTAATAAAGGGGAAAGGGGGAAAACAGCCTAACCCGGGCCCAAATAGGGAAGTTAGCCAGGGGGAGAGGACAAGTGTCCCCCTTGATATCTTTTTCCTCTATATGTCCCCATGCTTCGAGCGATTAAGGGGAAACCCAATCTACAATGCGGACAGACGTCGCCGTAAAATATTTGGGACCTCAGCCCGGGAGTGCCAGGCCTCCTTTCTCCTTTCCTTTCAAAATTGGGGACATTTCTAGCAATCCTGGGGCTTCTTTTTTGGGCCCATATGAATTGGGGAAAGCTTCTATTCAAGTCAAAAAAAAGGAGGATTTGGGGCCAATTTTAAATTGGGAGTGTCTGAAAAAATTTTAAAAGGAGTGGGGGGCAATATTTTCTTTTTTAAGGGATATTGACACGCCTTACCCAAGAAAAATCCCTTTCCCCCTTTTGGCCCAAGATTCCCTTTATCCGCGATGCTAGGGTCCCAAAGTTAAAAATCAAAACATTGATGGGAGCGATTTTTAAATTTTGAAACCCCCGGAAAACGTGAAGGAGGGTTTTCGCCCTTTTTAAAGGGGGTTTTGGGCAGTCAGGGATGTGACTAGTTGGCATTAGCGTGATGTTCAGGGCCGTGTTTTTGGGAAAAGAAGTTTTTTTAAAAGGGGTTTACAAAAGCCTACCAAAGTTTTTAAAAAGTCCACCCAAGGCAGGTTTTGGAGGTTTCAGGACTGAAAAAAAACAACAAGAGGTGTTGCATAAGCAGCACATTTTTTTTACTTTTTCATTCCCTATGTTAATCCCCTTAATTCATTCCTTTTCCCTTTGAGGGGCTGTAACGGTTTACTTTTTTGGAGATTACAAAAAGGAGTGGTAAACAATGGGCGGGCCTTGTCTCGCCCCCATTAGTAGGGGAAAAGGGCTTAGACAAAAGAATCTTTTTTTAATCTAATTTGGGTGTTGGGGATTGTTAAAGAGAAAATTTTTTTTTTGGAGCATTAGGGGCCCCAAACCCCCGGGTGCATGACAGAGCCGATCGAAAAAAGTCCCAAATTACCGTGCCCCAAAGTTTTTTTCCACGTCGAGTGACAGAAACATTGTGGGGTTTCCTTTTAAATTTTTCTGACCCCTGATGGAAAAGAGAAAAACGTCTTTAAGGTGTTATTCTTGCCTCTTTTCCCAAATTGGGAACCCCAAACCTGATCGAGGTGGTCAGATCAGAGAGAAGGGTTATTCAACCTAGGGCTATTACTTTTGCATAGATTTTTAACATAAAACATTTAGCAGAGAAAGGGCCATAAAACTGGGGGTGGCCAGGGATCTTTCCCGGGGTTTCAGTATCACTGTGATATGGGCTTGCAAAGAGGGGGGGGGAAAATTTGGTAATGCGCCCGAGACCAAATTTAAAAGGAGGCGGGGAAAAGGACCCGCTCAGTTTTTCTTTAAGGAAATTTTTTAGAAATTTTGCCCCCGAAGCCATCTGGGCCCGGGCTTTTCCCCGCTGGCATAGCCCAGATGCTAAGTGGGGGAGCCCCATTTTGGGGTGAAGGGATCCCCTAATTTCCTTAAGCCTATCCGCAAATATGAAGGTTGGGGGGAGGGAGACAAGAAGGGGTTCCCGTGAAAGGCGAGAGTAGTGGCCCGGGGGAAGGTTTTTTGTACGGGTGGGCCCGCACCCCCGTCCCCGGGGCGGGGCAACCCGGGGGGTCGCTGCACGAGCGGCCCCCCCGCCCGAGGGCGGGCGGTGGGGGGCCTCAACCCGGCCCCCCCCGGCTCCCTTTTTACCCGGCCCCGCTCCCGTTGGGGGTCTCGGCCCCCCCGGCGCGCGCGCCGGGACTCCGAGATTTTTAAAAGGGGCCCGTGCACCGGTTAAAATTTTCTATTGCCGGTCACTTTCCCTTATTTTAAACCTTTCCCCTTCTGGGGGTGTTGCCCGGAAATTTTTGTGCCATTTCAGTTTAGAGAAAGGTTACAAGCCTTGTTTTGTCTTACCGGGGTACCGTACCATTAGCTTCCGTTCCTCGACCACGTTCCTTTTTGGGGGCCCCCCCCCCCTGACCCTTTCCCCCTGTCCCCAACCACAAACCTGTGCCTCCTGCCCCGACCTTCTGCCCGTCCCCGACTACGAGGGCCCGCCCGCGATTCTGCACCCGCTATACCTTGGCTGCCAAAGGGAAGCAAGTCCGGGCAGGGGTTTTGACCTGGTAGGGCTCCCGCCGCAGCAAGTCCATCCCGCTTTTGGGGGGCTCTTGGGGAAAACCGGGACCCACTTAGATTTTTGTTCCCTGGCGTGGCTTACAACCCCCGCTTGCGGGGGGTCCAGTGGAAACCATTTACGTCCCCGGGGGCTGACAGTAAGATCCCGGGCCCTGGATCAGCCAAGGTGCCTCTGCCGTTTGATGCTGACCTCACTTTCCATTGTGGGGTCAGCAGTCACAACAGGGTCGCTCAGCAAGGCCCCGAAAAATCAGCCATTCTCCGCCAAGATGCAGCAGTTCCTGGCCGCCCAGCAGGCAACCGCACCCGTGGCTCCCCCTGTCCCCCCCCCCCGGGTTTCCCGCCCCCCCCTCTGGTCCACGGCTCCGTCTATCTATGCCGACCAAAATTTGTTGGGGGCTCCAAAAGGGTGCAGGGGCTTTATCACCCAATGCTCCCCGCATATTGAGTAATGGGGGAACCAAATTTTCCTTCCGTAAAGGTCTTAAAGGGGGCGTTCGTACTAAAACCCTTTTTCCGGGAAAAACCCTGGGTTGGGCTTTCCCCCCCCTGGGGGCGGGGGAAACCCGGGCACAGCAAAAAAGGCTTCTTTCCTCACCGAGGGTTTAGGAGGTTTTCGAGGAACCATCCCCGGGGTTCGCCTTTCTAAAATTTTGCGCCAAGGGGGAATCATCTGTAGGCGATTATGCCGTACGTTTCCCCACTTTGGCCCCCGAATTATCGTGGAAAAGAAACGGCGTTGACTGCCCCCCTTCAAGAAGGGCCTCTCCAGCCCGTTCAAGGGTGCTCTATTTCCCCCGGGATCTCCCGTCTTCTTGGTGACCTTATCTCCCCGGCCCCTCGGTTTGGGAACCATTTTCGGAAAAGCCAGGGGAACTTCCCGGGGGAAAGGGAGCAAACTAGGGCCCCGTCGTCTTCCTGTTGGGCCCCCGTATTTCAAAAGGGCCCCCTAGTTGGGCCCCCGCACCTGCCCCAAAGAGGCCCTGGGGGTGGGGGGCCCCCCCTGTCTACAACGAGCTAAACCCGAAAACGTTTAGGAGAATTTTTTGTCTGTACTGTGGCAGTGCAGATCATTTCCCCCGATCCCCGTCCCCTGGCCCTCCCGGTCCGGGGAAAAAACGGCCCCTAGGATACCCTAGGGGGGGCGTCCATAGGTTTAGGGGCAAGCCCCCTCCTCCCCCGGCCCTGCCCGTGATTGTCGGGCACTGGGCCTGGTGCCCAGTTTTTTCCCCCCGGCTACTGCTTTTTCCTGGACTCTGGGTCTGCCGGGGTTTTTTTTGGGCCCCTTTCCCGGGATCCCCCGCATAACCTCCCTGTGGGCCCGCCTGGAGAAGCCCACTCATCTCCTCGGTCGTGGAGAGATTCCAAGGATCCAATTGGGTTTGAAGGGCCCCCTGGTCCTAAAAGTAGGGGTAATGCACAAGGAGAGATTTTGCGTTTTACGTACTACCCCGGTCCCCCTCTCCATTTCCCCTGGGTCCCCCGGGGCGCAACGCCCGCCCCCGTGCTCGACGGGCAGAAGACGAAGCCCTGGTTGGGTTTGGAGTGTCAGTTCGCTTTTTGGTGGCACTCCCCCCGGTGCTTACCGTTTTTCGGGGTCGCCAAAGCCTTGACGGGCCTTCCTGCACCATACCAAGCCTTCGAGAGTCTTCTCGAGAAGCAAGCTGAGACGTTGCCGCCCATCCCCCATGACTTTTCCTACCCGGCGTAGAAGTGGACCCACTGGACACCAAAGCGGTTTTGAAAGCACCCCGGGGAAAAGGGAAAACTAAGTAGGCCCCGGTTTTCCCCAGAGCCCGCCGCAAAGCGGGAGGGATTGCTCCCCCAACCCCTGGGGGCCGATCCCCCGATGTTTTTTCGGTAAAGGAATTCTGATATGAAGAGGTCAGGGGGGAAGCTTTTTTTTTTCTTTGGGGAAAAAGGGGTTGGGGCCCCGGGGGAGAGGTCCTGGGAGCCAGGAGCAAATTCTGATCGGACATAATTCGGGTTCCTCCAGGCCAGAGGGGGGGGGGCCCGAAGGGGGGGGTACTGTCGGGTGGGCCCGCGCCCCCCTTTCCCGGGTCGCGGGCACCCCCGTGGTCGCGGCCACAGGGGCACGCCCCGCATGTCGGGGGTGGGCGCGCTCCCCCGGGCCGGCCCGGCCCCTCTTTACCTGCCACGCCCCTTTCGGTCTGGGCCCTCCCGGCGCGCGTGTCCCGACACTAAGGCGCGGGCGCGGGCACTCCCGAGTTTTTAAAGGGCCCAGTGCCCGGGAATTTGCTATTGCCGGTTTCATGCCTTTTTTAAAGCCTCCCTTTCCCTTGGGGCTGTTCCCCGGTTTTTAGTGCCATTTCAGCCTTAGAGAAAGCTTTACAACCCTTGTTCTGTCTTCCCGTGTCTGTACCTTAGCTTCCTTTCCCTCGACCACGTACCCTGCCGCCTCCCCTGACCTTTCCGCCTGTCCCAACCCAAAAACCTGTGTCGCCTCCCCTGACCTTTGCTGTCCCTGACTACGGCCTCCCTGACGATTCTGCCCACGCTATCCCTTGGCTGCCACCAAAGCAAGTCATCAGGGGTTACGCCCTGTAGACTCCCGCCCCCGCAAGTCCCCCCCCGCTTTGCGGCGGGCTCTGGTGAAAAGGGGACCTCTTAGTTTCCCGTTCCTGGCGTGGCTTACACCCCCGCTTGCGGTGGTCCAGGGATCCACTTTCGTCGGGTACGTGAAGTTATGGGGTTTTCTGTAATACTCCTGGAAGCTATCAAGGATCTCAATGTCAGTAAGAATCTCCCTTGTTTGGTTTTGATCGCAGGGACAAATAAGGAGCCCTTTTACCCCTAACGGCTCTCCCCAATAGCCTGTTTGGTCGATTGCCCCATAAGTAGTATGGCCTGCGAAAAATCGGGCAAAAATCGAGCAGTCTTTTTCCCCAAATAATGGAGGATCTCTTGTTTGGTGTGTAATAATTCCCAAAAGGTCGCTTCGCTAATGTAATTTGTGGGCGGACCCCAACTGGATAACCGGACTTAGGGTGGATAATTTGGCGAGCTCTTTTCAGCCTGGCGCCATGTTTAATTAAGCACCTCTAATTACACATTTCAGTATTTCCCTTTTAAATCTGGGGGAGGTAGAATCCGTGGGTGATCGATTTAAAAATGGTCTATTGATTGCTGGGGTCGGCCGCATGAGGTCTTTTTTAAGAGGGATCTTTAACTGCCAATTAAATCGCTTATCCCGCTTGTGATCTCAATATAAGTGCACTGGGGCATGATCGGACACCCAGATATTCCCAAAATGTCTCTTGGCGTTAGGGAGTGGGGCATGTTAAAGAAAGATATAATCCAAATCTTTTCTATTATGGGAGGGGAATAAAGGTGAAACCCCGAGTGTTAGGGTGGGTAAGGCCCCAGGCATTGTGAGCTGCTGCTACGAAGTTTTTTTTTTTGTTAAATTTTTTTAAGGGGATTGACAAATGCCCTTTTGAGTACAATACTCGGATTTAGGCGCTACATTAAAGTCCCCACAGGGATGTTTTCCCTTCAGCAAACGAATTAATGCCCATGTGGAAGTAAGGAACACAAGGCCCCTGGTTTGGGGATAAATGTTGCAACGGTGAATAAAGCCCCCCGGCTATATTCATTTAGCAAAGTATATCTGCATTAGGGTCCACTTTACTTTCAATGGTTGTACAGGGAGATTTTATAAAAAAAAATGGCCATCTTTCTTTTTTCCAAAGGATTGCTCTGGACACCAGAGGGGGAAGTATTATTTTGAATTTTTCTAGGTGACCTGTCTGATAGCGTTTTTGGAGACACTTTTTGGGGGTGCCTGCCTATGCATAAATAGATATTTGGGACCGTTTTTCGGGGACTTAAATCCCTTAACATTAAGGGACGCTATCTGAAAGGAAGTCATGGTGGGGTATATAAAACCTGAGGAATGATTGTGGGTCGATGTACCACGGTCTCGCCTTGCCCAGCGAAACAAATTGTAATATAAGCATAACCAATGCTAAAAGGGCACACAGAAATAAGCCCAACAAACAAAAAGGCAAATTTAACTAAGTAAACCCCTTTCAGTATGACCCCCTGCGAAATGTGAAACCCAAAAATGTTCACAAAGGTCCTATGGGGGAAAAAAAGGAATAAGACAACCAAGCCGGTACGCATAAAAAACCCGGGGGTGCACCGAGAAAACCCTGGGGGACTTTAGTATTGCTGCATCGCTAGTTATATCGCCTAAAACAAGAAATACACCTTAAGATGGAGCCCAAATGATAAGGTCCAGAAAAACCCCGGGAAAAACCCTCCCCCGGCCCCCGAGCAAAACAAGAAAAATAGCAACGTCCCCTAGGGCCCCTTCCGACTAGATAGAACGTGAATAGGGCGGGGAAGCACGGGTCAGCAGGATCACTGAGTGTTATGGGAAGAAGCTTCTCTTCAAGGCACCATCCCTTCTCCGCCGCACAGGACCGCTGGCGCCCGGACAGCCCTTGTTTTTTTGGGGGGGACACCATTCTGCATCCGCTGAGAAGAGGGTCGGGGGTTGAGGGTCCGCAAAGGGGGGCAGCGAGTAAGTGATTCCCAATCCGGGAGGGAGTCTGTGGGAGTTTCAAGTATGTAGGAAGTCCCGGGGATCGACAATGATTGAGGTGACCGTGGAAAACCTCACCCCTAAAATGCAGGGGGAAAGAAATCCCCCTCTGTACTGAATTTCCTCTCTTGTGCCAAAGGGCAGCGGAGAAGTGCAGCCCTCGTCGTAGGTAGTCTGGAAAAGATCGGGAAATTAGCAATTTTGAAAACCCTTTTTGGGAGTTGGAGCGTTTCTGGCCCCCCCCTTTATGTTCTTCCCCTTTTAAACGTAGTAGTGCACTCGGCAAAATTTCGTCCCTAGGGGTTGCGGGGGCTTGGCTGGGAGCGCGGCCCTGGTGCCCCATCCTTTTTATTGGAGCTCGCATCTTTGCCTAGCAACTTATTGAAGAGCCTTGTGAGAGATGGGGGAGGTCTTGGGCTTTTACTGTTCAGGGAGCTCTAATTCTAAAATTTTTCCTGGGTTTCTGTTCTCTGAAACGTAAATTGGTTCACTAAGTTTTGATAAAGATGTGTTGATTTCTAAAACCGCTCTTGTAGTTCGGATCGACTGGGTTGTTGCAGTTGAGTGTTTCCCGGGGTTTTGGAGTGCGTTGGATAACAGGGGACATCCCACTTGATGTTTGAGGTCTTGTTGCCAGGCGGATTTAAGATCCGTGCGAAGGCCGCTATCATTTTTTGGGGGGTATGAGAGCAAAAATGCTGAGCTAGTGTGGCCCTTTTAATACCCGCAGGCTTTTCTCTAGTGCAGTGGCTTCTTGTTCTATGGACAGTTAGAGGTCCCGCACTGAGTGTGGGCCCTTTTGGTATTGCCCGCGCCTCCAAGATAGTTTTCATGCAGGCTGGTGATAAAATGTGGTGGGGTCTCCACGGGTCACTGGTGTCCGCTGAATTCATCAAAGGGGGTCGGAAAAGATCAAAAAAGTGTCCCTGTGAGCCCTGCCGGGGTGCTAGGGATGAAGATGGGATCGCAGCCATCCTGAGAGTGATGATGTACAGGGGGGAGCAAGGTGAGGAGGTGTGGTCCAGTCCGGGCATGGCATGTCCCTGTGTCCCCCCCTTGCAGGGGATATAGGGGCCCCAGATCCCCCAGGGGGCTGGTCCTAGCCCGAAAGGGGGGTTCCCCTGCTCCCCAGTTAGGCCCAGGTGGCCCGGGGCCCTGATTGGGGGGTACCAGTTAATTTGGCTGCCATGCCTTACCCAAGCGCCGCCCGTCTGCCGGTACCTGCCTTCTTCGGGAGTCCCTCAAGTCGGTCGGTTGCTGTCGTCCCCGCTTTGCCCGGGCTGTGTTCCCCGCCGTGGGTCTCTGTGCGCGCTGCCCCCGTCCCGTCCGCTGCTCCCACGGAAGTTTGGGCCCCGGGCCCCACACGAGGTGAGTCACGCGCAGGCTGGGAAAATGGGCCCGGTCCGGGGGGAAAGCCCCAGTGCCGGGCCGATTCCGTCCCGCGAGGGGTGCAAAATAGTTTTGTCGGCACCGCCGGGGCCCGGGTGCCGTTGTCCTCTTCTGGCCCTTCTTGGTTGTTTTGGGCTCATTTCAGGGGCAAATAGGTAAATATTTTAAAAGGCCCCACGGAGCTGGTTTCAGCACGCCTTACTCTTCCAGCCAGGCCACACCCCCCCAAATCGCAAATTATTCTTCGAGATATCTGCTGTTAAAAATATCCTGACATAATTAAGTTGTAACAGACAATCCCGATGATATCCCGATTTGATTCTATTGGGTTTTAGAAAAAAATAAGTGGGGAAAACCCCTTTTCGTATTTTTTAAATTCTTGAATGCTCACGTTTTTGTGCTATGTTTGGACCCTATTCTTACTCCACTGGATAATTACCCCATTCCTTGTATTGGTATTCAATGATTATATTTGAACAGGCCCCTCTTCCCTAACTAATTCACCAATAGAGTTTAGGATGTTACTTGCTGCATGTAAAATTATTCCCCGCATTTTAGGTATAATGTTGTAGATATTCATTATTGCCCCTGTTAAAGTTATATCCAAAAATTTTTCGAAACTGAATCTATTAAATGGTGAATTTCGATTTCATGGTTATTATTTTTATCAAAAGAGAATACTTCCCACATACGTGATTATAGGAAAGAAACATCAGATAAATACCAACCAAAAAAAAATATCCCTTTAAAAAATATCTT